>CAJHQP010006861.1:0-35682 GCA_905132765.1 Moricandia arvensis | reverse complement strand
ACCTACTAGTTTTCAATATCCTGAAAGTAGACATCATTAGGAGTGAAAGTAACACTGCAGTTCAAGTCATTAGTGGCCTTTTTAACTGATAACAGATTGGAGGTGAAGCTAGGCATATAAAAGGCTTTAGAATCCTTATTAAACAACCTAAGATCACCTATTCCTTTAATTGGTACTTTTTCTCCATTAGCAATCATAACATTTCCTAAGGCAGGAACAATATTTTTAATCAAGTTCAGATCACTAATCATGTGGTGGCTAGCTCCTGAATCTATAACTAAGGGTTTTGTCAATTTCATAACCAGTTAAAGCATTCATGGAGATACCACTAGTTGAAGCATGTAAAGAAGTAACAAGTGTGTTACTAGAGTTGTCCTTGAGGAGTTTGATGAGAGCCTCAATGTCAGATCGCTTGATGGCTTCATCTTGAGTGTTCCTCAAGGTTGAGCAGCTACTGGATGCTAAAGCCTTTCCCTCACCAGCTGCATTGCTAGAGCGCATGGTCCCTGGAGCAGATGGTTCACCCATATCACCCGAGAAGTTTGCTCTTGCATCATTGTAGGGTGTCCTGAACTTCTAAGGTTTAAGATGAGGATGGAGGATCCAGCACTTGTCCTTTCCATGGCCTTTCTTCTCGCAGTGATCACAGACCCATATCTTCTTGTCTTCATGCTTGTGGAGGCCTTTGTTTGCAACACCTTCAGCCTGGTTCACTAGTACAAGTTCCCCTTTACCTCCAAACAGCCCCACTGGTCCTTGCTCCTTCTGGATTTGAGAACACACCTCATCCAAAGAAGGGATCTTCTCTGCTCTTAACATGTGTTTGATTAGATCATTATAGCCTTGATTCAGGGTCAGCAACAAGGCAAACACCTTTTCTTGCTCTCGCCTATCATTCAGGACAGTAGGATCTACAGTAGATGGTCTTAGCATTTCTAACTCAGCCCACAACGCTCTGAACTTGCCAAAGTGTTGATTGAAGTCCATGTTTTCCTGGTGAAGAGTGTTGATAGCCCTCTTGACTTCAAAAACTCGACTTAGGTTTGAAATGTTGCAATACACTTTTTGTAGTGTATCCCACAACTCTTTGGAGCTCTCACAATAGGAGTAAGCTGTCATGATAGATGGTTCCAAGCTGTTTTGGATGATTGACAGCACCATGAGGTCCTCATGACCCCATTTGTTGTCGACAGCCACCACCATCTCCCCACCATCTTTGTCTTTGATGATTTTTGTTGGAGCTTCTCCACTGGAAACATGTTCCCATAAGCCCCTTCCCCCAAGAGCTGTCTTGGCAAACCTTGACCACAGCAGATAGTTTCCCCCAGTTAGGGTTACTAGTATGACCACTAGTTTAGAATTATCCATCTTGAATAGCTTTTGTCCAGTGGGTAAAAGGGTGAATCAAGAATTTTCGAAATGAACCAAGATGTCCAGAGGAAAGTAACAAGCTTTTTGAAATAAACAGAGAGGAAACTGAATGAGAATCTTAAAAAACAAAGAGATTCTCAAACTGGAAGTATGAACTGGAGAAACAGAATGAGAAAACAGAGTGAAGAACAGAGTAAGGGAAAGGTGAAAACAGAGTGAATTAGCGGAAGATAATAGAGAGAATAACGTCTCAAGAGCTTAAATGCTCTGATACCATGTGAGTTTATGAGAATTATAGAGAGATTACGCCAAGAACAGATGAGTTCTGCTCAAGAACATGAAGAACAGCAAGAGAGAGAGAGAAGAGAGAGAAGAGAGATTTTCGAGAGAGAGAGAGAGTTTAGGGAAGCAGAATGGTTTATTCCCCTTGTCTTAGGTCTTTACACTCATTGGTCTATTTAAAGGAAAACTACAAGGGTTTCCTCAGACCAGAAATACAATAAACAAAGCAAGAAGGACAAATAATAATAAACAAAGGGGTAGGAACAGTCCAAAATGTCCCACTGTCTTGAATCAGGTTCAGAGCAGGGATAGAGACTTGTCCCAACGGATTGATCCTCTTCTTCACATGTGATCCCATTCTTTATTATTCAAAATATCTTTCCTGCCTTAGAAAGATGAAGCTTAACCATCCGGAACCCTCTTAGGTCTGGTTACTCCTTTTCTTGACATGCAAGACACACCACAAACCCTAGGTAGTACAGACAAGCTTGATTCACAAGTAACCTTGGATCCGAGCTTTCCTTGCTTATTAATGCTTCATCTCAACACTATGGGCTGTTGAGATGGATCCAAGTAATTCATCAAGCATATCATCAAGTCTAGGGATAGGATGGTGATACTTCACTGTGATGTTGTTGATTGATCTACAATCAACACACATACGCCATGTACCATCCTTCTTGGGCACTAGGAGCACTGGTACAGCACATGGGCTCAAACTCTCTCGGATATAGCCCTTCTCCATGAGTTCCTCTACTTGTCTTTGCAACTCCTTGGTCTCAACCGGGTTGGTTCTATATGCTGGACGGTTTGGAAGTGTAGATCCTGGAACAAAGTCTATCTGGTACTCAATCCCTCTCAAAGGTGGTAAAACCAATGGGATTGTCTTCTGGAAATACATCTTGAAACTCCTGCAAAAGAGAAACCATTTCACTCGGATACACCGGTGTAGAATCTGTTAAGTTCAAAAGAGTTTCTTTAAACACAAGTAAGATAGCAGATTGTTTAGAGTATGTGACCAGCTTCCATTGAACTCAAGGGAATGCTTGTTGGTGAAGCCATCATGGATAACTCGGCGATCAGATTGCCAAGGTCTTCCAAGAAGTATGTGACCAGCTTCCATAGGCAACACATCACACAAGACTTCATCTTCATATCTCCCTATGGCTAAAGGAATGAGCATTGACTTGAAACCTTCATGGTGCCTTCTTCATTCAGCCATTGTAGCCGGTAAGGTTTGGGGATGCTTCTGAACCTTCAATGCCAACTTCTTGACCATATTTTCACTCGCAGCATTCACACAACTGCCTCCATCAACAATGAGGTTGCACAATTTTCCTTCGACCAAGCACCGGGTGTAGATAAGGTTCTCACGTTGCTCTAGCTCCTCGGCCTTGTTTTGCAAGCTTAGAAGCCTTCTAGCTACTAAAAGCTCCCCCTGGACTGGTCCTTCTTCATGTTCCTCTTCACTTTCTTCTTGGTCAGAGTCAGTGTTTTCATCTTCTGAGGCATACTCTCCATCTTCCAGCAAGATCATGACTCTCTTGTTGGTACATTCATTGGCATAATGACCTCTTCCTTGGCACTTGAAACACTTGACATCACGAGCTCTGGAACTAGAAGCTTCAACCTTGCCTTTGCCCTTGTCAAGAGCACTGCTTGGCTTGGTTTCTTCTCTCGGATAGGCCTTGCTGTCCTTCTGGAACGGTTTAGACTCCGTAGGGTAAGGTGACTTCTCTTCCTTGGTGTTGTGTAACCGGTTAGAGCCATAGTGGTTGCGTGAATGTTCCTTCCTCTTGAGCTGTTGTTCCACAAGAATAGCCTTGTGTAGCATCTCTTCAAGCTCCACATAATGTTGCATCTCAACATTGTCTTGTATCTCTCGGTTTAAACCACATAGGAACCTTGACATGGTTGCTTCTCTATCTTCTGATATGCTAGCTCTTAGCATGAGCAACTCCATCTCCTGGTAATACTCCTCCACTGATCTTGAACCTTGGGTAAGTTTCCTGAGCCGGTGGTGCAAGTCTCTGTGGTAATGACTTGGAACAAACCTCTTGCGCATGATATTCATCTCTGTCCAAGTCTCTAATGGTTCTTCTCCATTCCTCCTACGAGTTGTGATGTACTGATCCCGCCAACTTAGAGCATAGTCATAGAACTCAGTGGCAGGAATCTGAATCTTCTTGTGGTTTGTGTACTGCTTACCCTGAAAGACTAACTCAATCTTCTTCTCCCATTCAAGGTAGGCATCCGGATCAGCTTTGCCATGTAATGGGGGTATCTTTATCTGCAAACCAGCAAGGTCATCTCCCTGGTTCATCAGTCTTTCTTGGACACGCCTATGTCTTCTTTGGCTTTGACTTGAGGATGAACTGAGGTGTTCATACTCATTGTCAGTCTCCTCATAACCAGCATGCTCTTGGCGAGTTGCATGAGGTCTCTCGGTTTGGAACTTGACTAGTAGCTCTCCTGATGTCTTCTCTGAGCTCTCTCCGGATGTCATTGAGGTTTGTCCTCATCATCTCGGTCATGGTTGCCACCATGTTCTGATTAAGTTGAGCCGACATAGCCTGCATGAGAAGCTTGTTCTTCCTGACGAGTGAAGCTTCTTCTTCAGACTTGGATCCCATGCTTCCTGCACAAAGGTAAACAATATAACCAGTAAAAGGTTTCTAGGTAACAAGACAAGCAAAAAGGAAAAAGGAGAACATGAAATCAAGCTTGTTTTGCAAGACAAAAGCAAAAAGAAAAAAATCGGCTAGGTAAAAAGGAATAGGGTTTCCGCCTACCAAGCAAAAAGGAAAAATCCTTTAAACTTTGTCTAATCTTCTCTAAGGTTTTCTAGCACCCTAACAACCTTAATCTACTCGTGTTCAAGGTGATTAACAAGATTAACAGATGAAACAAAGTGATCTAAAAAGCAAAGACTTATGCGGCTAGGGTTTCTCTCTCTAGGGTTTCCGCAAAGCAAAAAGGAAAAAGTTTAAACCCTTGTCTAATCTCTTATGAAACTCGAGCAGCCATACACAGATTAGTTCTACTGCTTATTCAAGATGATAGAGATGAAACACGGATGAAAAAAAATAACAAGAGAGAAAACGAGTACTTCCCAACCAAAGTTGCTCTGATACCACTTGATGCGTCCCTAGGATGCTCTTTGGTTGATGGGGATGGATAGATCCTTGCAAGAACGAATCAGAGACTCAAGTTCTTCAAGGTTGTGGATCGATTGGTGACACAAGAGGGATGATAAGATCTCTTGATACTCCTAGATGATTAACTCGGATATAACACACCAAGCTAACACCCTTAGGTTCCTGGATACTACACACCAGAAGAAACTCGACAACTATTCTAGAAAGAGAGCCGTCAAGGAGAAAGAAAACTCGTTGATTAAAAGATGCTTGAGTACAATAGGGTTTAGAGACCCGTTTAAATAAGGAGAAACCAGAGAACATGCTCTCTAGGGTTTTGGAAATAAGTAAAAAGGAAACTATAGTTTAAGTTTAACATAAGCTTTAAAATGAAATAAAATGTAAACTTCTTTAGTCTTGGACCGAGAGAGGGCCTAAGTGATGTGAAGACAAGTTGTGGCCTCGTTAAAACCTTCCTCCGGAAAACCTCGTGGGAAAAAACCAAAAGCAAGGAAAAGAGCCCGCACCCCATGTCTTGCCTAGATACTAACTCAGCTTGATGTAGAGATGGCTTGAATGGTGATCAAGACATCTCGGATCAGACCTTGTCCAAGACTTTCTTGTTGTGTATGTGAAGTGAGTAATCCAACAACATTCTCTTTAAGCTTCTTGACTCTGGAACGAGTCATGGGACCTTCAGAAATGGCTAGAGCATCATCACCAGGTTGCTGGTGCAATGTGGCTTTTTGTGGTTCATCTAGACTCTCCTTGTTCTCCTTAGTGATCCGGTCCATGATCACATCATCTGAGATGTGAGCTCTTGCTTCCCTCTCCTTCATGAACTTAGCCGGCTTGACATGTGGGTGTAGGATTCAGCACTGACTCTTCTTGTGCCCATGCTTCTTACAGTGATCACAGTTGCCATTGAACCTCCGGTCTTCATACTTGTTGTAAGCCGCCTTGTTTGCCATTGAGGTTTCACCCTGATCAGTTTGAGCAGCCTGGTTAGCCAAGGTAAGCTCCCCCTTACCTCCAAATAACCCAATAGACCCCTGCTCCTTTTGTATCTGAGAACACACATCTTCTAAAGATGGAAGCTTCTCAGCTCTCAAGATATGCTTGATGAGGCTGTTGTAAGCCGGGTTTAGGGTGAGCAGGAGTCCAAAGACCTTATCTTGCTCAAGCCTCTCATTCAACTCATCAGCATCAACCGTGCTTGGTCTCAGCATCTCTAGCTCGGACCAGAGAGCTCTAAACCTCCCAAGATGCTTAGTGAACTCCATATCCTCTTGTAGCAACCCATTGATTGCTCTCTTCACCTCAAACACTCGGCTCAGGTTTGAGATGTTCCCATTCACTTTCTTCAAGGTATCCCAGAGATCCTTTGCGGTTTCACAATAGCTATAAGCCTCCATGATAGGAGTCTCCAGAGATCCTTGAAGTAGTGTCATCACCATCATGTCTTCTTGCTGCCATTTGTCCACCTCACTCGTGGCACTTGCAGCTTCAACTTCTTGAGTAATTAGCTTAGGAGCTTCACCGGATGTGATATGGCTCCATAAACCATTACTTCCCACAGTAGTCTTCACCAAACGAGACCACAACAGATAGTTACTCCCTTTAAGAGTAACCGGAACCTTCATGCTAACACTATCCATCTACAACCAGCTTTACTTCAAAAGCTTGGAAATGAGTAGATCTAAACCTTAGAACACGGATGAACCCAGAAAAGAGAGGAAAGGTTGAGTCTTTGAAGAAGAGAATGAGAAAGACTCAAACTTTCGCAGCAAACAAGCTTCAAACTTCAGTCTTCTACTCGGATCTTCAAAGAACAGCCTTAGATCTTCAGAAAGCTTCAACCTTCATGAACACAAACCCAGATCGTGATGAACCTGGCTCTGATACCATAAGATCTTTTGAGATATAAGACGAAAAGGTAACCATAAGAGACTATGAAGAGATTTGGAAATGATTAGACTTGATTTAGACTTAATAAGAAGAGAGATTATGAAAGATTATGAAGAACATTATGAGTCTCGGAAACTTAGAGAGAACTGTATGCTTTATTCATCCTCAAGGGGTTGCAATATATAGAGAGAGATACAAGGGTTTTCAGAAAGTAAAGCAATGAAAGGAGTGGCTCAGATTCGACCAGGGGCGCGCTTATTTGAAAAGGAAGCTTTCTGGCCAAGCAAATGGCATCAGCATCTTTGACAAGATGCTGATCCTTTCCAGCCTTGTGCCAGCCTGTCCACGCGGAGAGCTTCTTCCTTTCCAATGGTTGGATAAGGTTACCGAGCCAAAGAATCACCTTGAGTCATTTTGGTTTTACCCGGATGGTAAAAACTGGTCGAGTGCTTTTGGTCGACCTTGTACGGCCTGTACGGCCTGTACGGCCTTGTACGGCCTGTACGGCCTGTACAGCCTTGTACGGCCTTTTACGGACTGTACGGCCTTGTACGGGCAAGGTCGACCCAAACCCTTCTCCTCTCTTCTTTCTA
The DNA here is from genome assembly GCA_905132765.1 of Moricandia arvensis. Classification (NCBI taxonomy): domain Eukaryota; kingdom Viridiplantae; phylum Streptophyta; class Magnoliopsida; order Brassicales; family Brassicaceae; genus Moricandia; species Moricandia arvensis. Next base: position 28,391 of record CAJHQP010006861.1, on the reverse strand, counting down.
ATCAACCCCAAGATAGATACCACAACTTAACACTAGTGATGTCTATCCTTCAAAGCTCTCTAGATCCGTCAATCCTAGAGGCATACAGTTACTGTGAGAAGGCAAAGGACCTGTGGGACACTCTTCAGAAGGTGTATGTGATGTGATCATGGACCGGATCACTAAGGAGAGCAAGGAGAGTCTAGATGAACCACAAGAAGCCACATTGCACCAGCAACCTGGTGATGATGCTCTAGCCATTCCTGAAGGTCCCATGACTCGTTCCAGAGTCAAGAAGCTTAAAGAGAATGTTGTTGGATTACTCACTTCACATCCACAACAAGAAAGTCTAGGACAAGGTCTGATCCGAGATGTCTTGATCACCATTCAAGCCATCTCTACATCAAGCTGAGTTAGTGTCTAGGCAAGACATGGGATGCGTGCTCTTTTCCTTGCTTTTGGTTTTGTCCCACGAGGTTTTCCGGAGGAAGGTTTTTAACGAGGCCACAACTTGTCTTCACATCACTTAGGCCCTCTCTCGGTCCAAGACTAAAGAAGTTTACATTTTTATTTCATTTTAAAGCTTATGTTAAACTTAAACTATAGTTTCCTTTTTGCTTATTTTCGAAACCCTAGAGAGCATGTTCTCTGGTTTCTCCTTATTTAAACTGGTCTCTAAACCCTATTGTAGTCAAGCATCTTTTAATCAACGAGTTATCTTTCTCTCTTGACGGCTCTCTCTCTAGAATAGTTGTCGAGTTTCTTCTGGTGTGTAGTATCCAGGAACCTAAGGGTGTTTGCTTGGTGTGTCATATCCGAGTTATTCATCTAGGAGTATCAAGAGATCTTATCATCCCTCTTGTGTCACCAATCGATCCACAACCTTGAAGAAATTGAGTCCCTGATTCGTTCTGGCATGGATCTATCCATCCCCATCAACCAAAGAGCATCCTAGGGACGCATCAGTATGGTAACATCTCAAACCTTACTCGAGTTTTTGAGATCAAGCAAGCCATCAACAGTCTAGCACAAGAAGATATGGAGTTCACAAAGCACCTTGGAAAGTTTAGAACTTTTCGTCTGAACTCGAGATGTTTAGGCCAAGCACAACCGATCCAGCTGAGCTAAATGAGAGAAGGGAGTAAGATAAAGTCTTTGGCTTGCTCCTGACTCTTAACTCCAGCTACAATGACCTGGTGAAACACATCTTGCGAGCCGAGAAGCTACCCACCTTGGAGGAAGTCTGCGCACAGATTTAAAAGGAGCAAGGATCGTTGGGTCTATTTGGAGGAAAGTGGGAGCTTACCTTAGCTAACCAAGCTGAGGTACCTCAAGCCAACAAGGTGAACCGCTTTGAAGAAAGGAGGTTCAATGGCAACTGTGACCCGATGTGATCATGGACCGGATTACTAAGGAGAACAAGGAGAGTCTAGATGAGCCACATGAAGCCACAATGCACCAGCAGCCTGGTGATGATGCTCTAGCCATTCCAGAAGGTCCCATTGATGTGATCGTGGACCAGATCACTAAGGAGAACAAGGAGGGTGTAGATGAGCCACATGAAGCCACATTGCACCAGCAGCCTGGTGATGATGCTCTAGCCATTCCTGAAGTTCCCATGACTTGTTCCAGAGTCAAGAAGCTTAAAGAGAATGTTGTTGGATTACTCACTTCACATCCACAACAAGAAAGTCCTGGACAAGGTTTGATCCGAGATGTTTTGATCACCATTCAAGCCATCTCTACATCAAGCTGAGTTAGTGTCTAGGCAAGACATGGGGTGCGTGCTCTTTTCCTTGCTTTTGGTTTTGTCCCACGAGGTTTTCTGGAGGAAGGTTTTTAACGAGGCCACAACTTTTCTTACACATCAATTAGGCTATATCTCGGCCCAAGACTAGCAGAAGTTTACATTTTATTTCATTTTAAAGCTTATGTTATTTTTAAACCATAGTTTTCCTTTTTACTATTTTCGAAACCCTAGAGAGCCTGTTCTCTGGTTTCTTTTTAATTAAAGGGTTCCCTAAACCCTATTGTACTCAGGCAATAATCATTCAACGATTTTTCTTTCTCTCTTGACTGCTCTCTCTCTAGAAAAGTTGTCGAGTTTCTTCTGGTGTGTAATATCCAGGAACCTAAGGGGTGTTTACTTGGTGTGTCATATCCGAGCTATTCATCTAGGAGTATCAAGAGATCTTATCATCCCTCTTGTGTCACCAATCGATCCACAACCTTGAAGAACTTGAGTCTCTCATTCGTTCTTGCAAGGATCTATCCATCCCTATCAACCAAAGAGCATCCTAGGGGCGCATCAATACTGTTTTGTGCTCTGGAGACATCCTTGTCTATAATACTTTCTTTGACCTGATAACCCACTTGACTTGTCCAAATCAAGCTGAGAAAGGTACAGGTGAAAAGAGGAGCGACAATGATCAGAGTATCAATGATGAGTCTTTGGCTAAGTTGGAGAAGCACCAAACAAATCTTGAAAACTGTCTAGTCGCCAGCTGTGATATAGGAGTAGTCAGAAGATCATATCTCATCAATAAAAACGATTTAGGCCATGAAACCAACTGCGTTAGAAACTTAACTCATCAGGCTATCACGTCGATTTGGAATCATGTCCAAAGCTTCTAAGGTGAAAGAGTTATGGGTTCTACAGGTCAGGTGATCTTATCTCTGCTTTGTTTGAATTTTGCTAAGTTTAGAACATCTCAAACCTATCTATGGCGACCAGGTGAGCATGCTAAGGTAAGTGGTAATGTTTTCAATGATTCTTTTATCACTCTTTACACATATATAATACTCTTGTTTTTATCAAAAGAGCCAAGTATAGATTTCAGGAAAGCTTTGAAGGGTGTAAGGAGAAGCTACAAGCGTGATGAAGATATAAGGTTCAAACCACCATATTTGGACCAGGATAAGCACCAAGGCGTCACTTGTTTCATCATCATCAAAGAAGAACCTCCAGATGCAACATACAAGCCAAAACCGAGCAGAAAAGGATTTGGACTATTGCTCTTACTCTATGAAAAAATTTTATGTGCTAACTTATTGTGTATCATAGAGTATGATGCAGGTTTGAGTAATGAATCAGGAATCAAACGGATCAGTCCCTTCTACATATCCGAACCAATCAGCAACAATGCCTATCAAAGAGGCTTGCAAGGTAAGTGTAACCTGATTTCTAAACTTTGATATTACTAATTTGGTCCCCTCTATTGCAGGTAAAACAGATTTGAGGACAAATCTTTTTGAAGAGGGAGGGGATGATTTGATCATGGACCAGCTTACTAAAGAGGACAAAGGGAGCTTAGATGATGTGATCATGGACCGGATCACTAAGAAGAACAAGGAGAGTCTAGATGTCAGTCTCTTGGGAACCAGCATGATCATGACTCTGCCTTCTCCTGCTTTCTCTAGAAGCAGAACTATGATAGCGTTCATAGTAGTTGTTAGTCTCTTGGGAATCAGCATGTTCTTGGCGTGTGGGGATTGCCCTTTCTCTTCTAGGCTCACTGCTAGTGCCTTGACCAGTAGTTTGCCTGATCTCTTGCATAAGTTCATCTCGCAACTCCTTAATGTTAGCCTTCATCACGTCTCCCATGGTTGAGATAATAGTCTGATTGAGTTGTTGGGTCATGGCCTCCATCAACAGCTTGTTCCTTCTCATCAGTGCGGCTTCCTCATCTGATTCATTCCCCATTGTTCCTGGAACAAATCAAATACTCAACCAGTAAAGAGTTCAAATCGAAACGACAAAGGAAACAAGTTTACTTGAACAAGAATTTTTGAAACAGAAACATGATCAACAAGTAACAGATTCAAATCGATTACTCCAAAGGATTTTGATCAAACAAATATCAGAAAACTTATCAAAGACACAATCGAGTAAGGTCCTAACACAATTTCATGATCTATGAATCAACAGAATGGATCAAAACACAAGCAAACTTTTCAATTTCGAGATCACAAACTTGTAACGTAAACAACAAGTATTCGAAACGATTTTCAAAAATCCGTGATCTAGACTTGTAAATCAATCAACTTTCCATGAAATAAACAAAGATCAATCGATTTAGAACCAGTATAAGAATAGATCAATCGATTTTCAGATCAGAGAACAATGATCAATCACAACAACAAAGTAGATGAATCGATCACAGATTGATTCGATGAACACACTTTTAGATTTCTCAGTTTTATCAATCAAACGATCAGATTTATCAATAGAACTCACAAGGATGAATAGATCAATCTATAAACACAAGAACAAGATCAGATCACTCGTTATAATCAGCACAAAACACAAATCGATCAAAACTTAAGAGAATATGAAAAGATCGGATCGAAAACAGAAAGGATAACGAGAACTCCCCTTCCAGAGATGCTCTGATACCACTTAACACGTTCCTAGGATGCTTCTCTGGATTGTTTGGGATAGATCCTTGCGTGAACGAATCAAAATACTCAAGTTTACCAAGGCTTGTGGATCGATTGGTGACACAAAGAGGTGTGGAAGATCTCCTTGATACTCCTAGGCACTAGATCGGATATGACACACCAAACTAGTCGCCGGATATGAATCACCAGCAAGCTCTTGCACTCGACAAAGATCAGAGAGAAAGAGAGAATACAAAAGGTTTATGTTAAAAGACTGCGTGCCTTAGAATGAGGTTTACACGAGTTTAAATAGAAACCAAGGAACAGGCTCCTTTAGGTTTCGAGAATCATAATGAAATAAAAACCATAGTCTAAAGTTAAACTAAGATAGAAATGTGGTCGGTCCTAATATGCATACATATCATGCATATCCTAAGATACATCAACTAGGTGATTTGTGAAGCAAACTAAGGCCACGTTAAGAACCTAACTTTAGAAAACCCATTGGGACAAAACCAAAGGTAGGGAAAAAGAGCACACTTAGGTTGCTTGCCTAGTTGATGATCAGCTTGATAAAGGGGTAGCTTGAATGGTGGTGAGGGTGTCTTGGTTGATCAAGCTTTGGCCAAGACAATCTTCTTGTATGAGTGACATCTTAAGTAATCCTCCAATAGCTTCCTTGAGCTTCTTTGATCTGGAATGAGTCATAGGCCCTTCTGGAATAGACAATGCATCTTCATCAATTGGTTTGTCCATCAGCTCACCATCTCCATTAGTTGGTTGGTCCATGATCACGTCACTAATTTTGCACAAACCCAAAACATCCTGATTTGGTCGAATGTAAAGTTTTTGGGTCGACCTGGTCCGTACGGATCCGTACAGTCCGAGTACATCCGTCCGTACCAAATCCGTACGGCCTCGCCCTAACTTTGAACATTCTCCCAAATGACTCTAAATTTTACCCAAGCCTTATTCCTTCATTGTAAACCCTTCGTGGACCTCTTTCTAGTTCAGCATTTCCTTCTGGACCCTCCTTAGTTCTTAACAGAACTTCCACAAAGGTTTGGTCCTTCTTTGTTCAATAACCTTTAGTGATTGATTATCACTTCAGGTTTAACACTCCCCCTCAAGCTTGACTCTAGAGATCCTAAGTCAAGCTTGTAACCCTGAAGTCACTCCTCATTAAAAACCTTATGAGAGAAAACCCTCCTTATGGATTAAACCCTCATAAGGAGAAGAGTAAGCTCCTTCAAGGCCTAGGGATTGGCCATTGAGTCTTTGTGCCTTAGAACCAGTGTGGTTGGTTGGTCACAAAGAACTCTGGATCGTGGCCTAAACTCGTGCAGCAACAACACAAGGCTTGCACACTCATAAAACTCGGCTTGACCTCTTCATAGACCCGGTTTGGGTCTCCCCCTCTCAACTGACTTCAGGGCCATCTTAGAGAAGCTAGGAAACGACCATGATCATCTTCAGTGAGGCTCAAGCACTGGTAATGGTACCTGATACATTATCCCAAAGATGCATCAATACTTATCAAGAACATCCACAAGAATGAGATACTTAGGCAACGCTCAAAAGGCTGAAACAAAACCAGATATTCTAGGGGCGCATCAATACTGTTTTGTGCTCTGGAGACATCCTTGTCTATAATACTTTCTTTGACCTAATAACCCACTTGAATTGTCCAAAACAAGCTGAGAAAGGTACAGGTGAAAAGAGGAGCGACAATGATCAGAGTATCAATGATGAGTCTTTGGCTAAGTTGGAGAAGCACCAAACAAATCTTGAAAACTGTCTAGTCGCCAGCTGTGATATAGGAGTAGTCAGAAGATCATATCTCATTAACAAAAACGATTTAGGACAGGAAACCAACTGCGTTAGAAACTTAACTCATCAGGCTATCACGTCGATTTGGAATCATGTCCAAAGCTTCTCAGGTGAAAGAGTTATGGGTTCTACAAGTCAAGATGATCTTATCTCTGCTTTGTTTGAATTTTGCTAAGTTTAGAACATGTCAAACCTATCTATGGCGACCAGGTGAGCATGCTAAGGTAAGTGGTAATATTTTCAATGATTCTTTTATCACTCTTTACACAGATATAATACTCTTGTTTTTATCAAAAGAGCCAAGTATAGATTTCAGGAAAGCTTTGAAGGGTGTAAGGAGAAGCTACAAGCGTGAGGAAGATATGAGGTTCAAACCACCATATTTGGACCAGGATAAGCACCAAGGCGTCACTTGTTTCATCATCATCAAAGAAGAACCTCCAGATGCAACATACAAGCCAAAACCGAGCAGAAAAGGATTTGGACTATTGCTCTTACTCTATGAAAAAATTTTATGTGCTAACTTATTGTGTATCATAGAGTATGATGCAGGTTTGAGTAATGAATCAGGAATCAAACGGATCAGTCCCTTCTACATATCCGAACCAATCAGCAACAATGCCTATCAAAGAGGCTTGCAAGGTAAGTGTAACCTGATTCTAAACTTTGATGTTACTAATTCGGTCCCCTCTATTGTGTAAGAATGAGAGAATTATAGAGAGTTTATGTGAGTTTAATGAAGAACACAGCAAGAACATGAGAGAGAGAGAGAGATATTTCGTGAGAGAATAGAGAGAGAGAACCAGAATAAAGAGGAACTGATTTCCTTGCTCATTTAGTTGGTCCAAGAGTTACATAAATAGACACAACAGAAGACAATAAGAAATGAATAAACAAATGAACTCTGGATGTGAATGTTTATCAGAGTTCAGGCCGTGGGTTGTGTGAGAAGCTTAAACCTCAACAGGTTCGGACTGATCTTGTAATAACAAGGAGAAAAGAAGACTTGATGAGAGAATAAGATTGTGGAAGAGACTAAGAGAATAATGAGACTAAAGAGAGATTCGTGAGACTTGATGAACCAGAGACTAAGAGAGTGAAGAACAGAGATTTAGAACCCAGAAAAGAATAGGAAGGAGGAGGGGAAACCCCACTCTCTCACTTAATTCGTTTACACTTGATAATGAGGCCTTTATAGGCAATACAAGAAGCAAACATTAACCTATATCTAAAGGCTGATAAAGCCTGAGAGAATGAACGGTTTAGATGAAGTCAGATGGTCTTCATACAGGCTGGAGACAGCCTGGGCGCGCCTAGGAAAGCTTGGCCAGGAATAGGCCAGCAATGCACATGAACCTGGCCAATGATCAGTCCAAGTTCATTCCTTCTTTTGGATAAGCATCTTGAGAGCATATTCCTCTTATCCATCTCGTCCCAAATGATCCCTTGCCTCCTTAGCTTCAATCAGTCACAAGGGATTCGAATTGCTTTGGTTTAAAGTTATCAAACCGAAGACAAACCCGAAACTGCTTTATTTCTCGACCGTACGGACTGTGTACAGACCACCCGTCCGTACACCTTGACCCGGATTTTGCACATTGCCCAAATTCACCCAAAAGTTGAACCACGAAGTGTTTTGGGTCGACCATGTCCGTACAGTCCGTACAAGGCCGCACAGGCCGTACAACTGTCCGTACAGGCCGTACAACTGTCCGTACAGTCGACCTTATTTTTGCACTTTCGCCCAATGGCTCCCAAATCTTCCCAAACACTTCCTTCTTGATCATAAGCCCTTCTTGAACCTTGTTCTTGCTCATCATAAGCTCCTGGACCCTCTTTAGTCCTTGATCAGACTTATAATGGGTTTTGGCCCTAACTTTGCACATGGCCTTTAATGGTCCATTTCTCTCTTCAGGTTTAACACTCCCCCTCAAGCTTGACTCTATAGATCCTGAGTCAAGCTTGGAACCCTGAAGTCACTCCTCATTAAAAAACTTATGAGAGAAAACCCTCCTTAGGGATAAAACCCTCATAAGGAAAAGAGTAAGCGCCTTCAAGGCCTAGGGATTGGCCATTGAGCCTTTGTGCCTTAGAACCAGTGTGGTTGGACACAAAGGACTCTGGATCGTGGCCTAAACTCGTGCAGCCAACAACACACAGGCTTGCACCCTCATAGAACTCGGCTTGACCTCTTCATAGACCCAAAACAACCTCATTTGGTCAAATGTAAAGTTTTTGGGTCGACTTGGTCCGTACAGATCCGTACGGTCCGAGTACATCCGTCCGTACCAAATCTGTATGGCTTCGCCCTAACTGTACACATAATCGTCTTCAGTGAGGTTCAAGCTCTAGTAATGGTACCTGATACATTATCCCAAAGGTGCATCAGTACTTATCAAGTATATCCACAAAAAGAAACTTAGGCACACCACAAAAGAATGAAACCAAACCGGAGATTCTAGCAACTTAGACATTTTTCTAAATGAAGCAAGATATCAATGATGGTTTCTACTAAGGCAATAGCACTAGAACTTATTCCATTTTAACCATAACAATCAGAGCCAATCTATTCAAGCATTTAAGAACCATTTCGAGATTTAAGAAAAAATGATGAATAACATGAATTGAATTGAGTTCAAGTTACTTCCCTTTTTGTTTGGATGAGGAGTGACTGGTTTGTCACTTGAATCCCTCACACTTGGCCAGTTGCAGCCTCTCCATGGCAACACCAACTTGATGGGAGGTTGTATGGATCACTCAGCTTCAGTTTCAACCACCTAACCATTGAGGCCGCATTGATCTGAGCTTTCATACACACACAACCATGACTGCTCTGAACAGCCTCTTTGCATAGACACGCCACTGCCTTGACCCGGTTGGATGATCCTTTGTTGAAGTCCTTGCAAAGGCTTGATAATGGACCATGGATCATGCATACTAAGACTCCCCCTCAAGCTTAACTCCGAGTATAGAAAGGAGCTAAGCTTGTGAATGGTCTAAGCAATCCATGGCCTTAGGATCACCGGTCTTCTTGACTTTGTGATAGCCTTCTTCTTGTGAGTTTAATCTCTTCCTTAAACAGGAACTAGAGTGTTCGAATCACCACAAAGAGATCCTCACAAGACATTTTCTCTCCATTGCATAACCCATTCTCTATACACTCCTTGTATTTGAATGGACTGATGCGTCCATGGAATGGTATGCAATGGGACTGAGGAAATGTGCAATGGTAGCCCCTGGATCATCTTGGCAACTCACTGGTACTTCTCTTCGAGCTTTAGATCACCAGACTCCTCATGACTTTGGTAATGATCTTCATTGCAGCACCCTCTTGGTGATGCTTTTCGTTGCTTGTCTACTGTCCTCTCTACACTCTCATGATATGTAGGCGTATGGTGACTGAACCACCATGGACAGAACTGCAAGACATTGCTCCATTGTCACAACATCCTCTCTACACTCTTTAGAGTAGGCTTATGGACTTCCCATGGATTGTTGGCAATGGAACTTCATGGTCTTAGGAACCATCAGTCTTTACACGACTTGATGTCCTTACCCTTGTGAGTTTTGGCTCTCTTCCTTATACCAGGAACTATTGGTGTTTGAATCACCTTAAGAGCCCTCACAAGGTAGTCTCTCATTGTATGATATCCCACTCTACACTTCCTGTAGACTTTGGGACTTACATGTCCAAGTGGTATCATACAATGGTATCAACCTCTCATTGCATACTCAATCACACTACACTTCCTGTATTTTGTGGACTGACACGTCCAGTGATGATATGCAATGGCATTAGACCTTTGTCTTGTCAATGTGGTTTGGTTTGTCACTGTATCACAACTTGTGTACCTTGTTAGATTTTCAAGTATGGACTCGTGTGTGTGAAGAACAGGATGAACAATCCCCTTTGGGGTAAGAGAGAACACGAAATGGTGAAGAGAGTGGATTTGGTTTACTTAGTGTTTACTTGAACCAGAAACAGAGATTAGGAGAGTTTAGAGAGATTTGATAGATTAAGAAAGGGATAGACTAAGAGAGACTGATTCAAGAACACTAAGCTTTTGTTTATAGAAGTGGAGAGGGGAAATCCCCCTTTCTCCCTTGAGGGTTACAAATCGCCAACTAGAGTATTATATAAGCTTTACAGGTTTCTGGACCCTAAACCTAAATCTAATGGCTGAGATAACACTTGAGAATGAATGGCTAGGATGGCTGGCGAGTTTGAATCTGGTCAAGGGAAGGAAGGCTTGTGATTGGCTGTCCAAAGGCTCCTATGAATCTGGCTGGTTCTTTGGCTAGATACATAGTCTCTTTTGCTCTTCCTTTCCAGCAAGTATACAGCCAGAACCAGCCTGTCATCGCCCCTTATCTTCTTTTATCCACAAAGCATCTTCTTGGTATCTCCTTGATGCCATTTTGATTCCTCTTGATCAGAACCACTTGGTTTAAGTCCCGGACTTTGCACGGACCACCAGGGAGTGTACGGACAGGTTATGGTCTGTACACTTTTGCCCCATTTTTGCACAAAGCCTAAAACACTTCAAATGGTCGAATATTAAAGTTCTGGGTCGACCTTGGTCCGTACGGATCCGTACGGTCCGTACAAGTCCGTACAAGTCCGTACAGAATCCGTACGGGTCGCCCTATTTTTGCACATTCGACCCTTTGATCCCAAATGGTTCCTAAAGTCCCTCTTGGACTTAATCTTCACTTTACATTAGCTTCAGGACCCTTCTTGACACCTTTAAACCCTTCCAAAGGCTTCTTAGACAATCTCCGGAGGTATTGCCCTATTTTTGCACATTCCACCATTTGATCCCAAATGGTTCCTAAAGTCCCTCATGGACTTGTCCTTCACTTTACACTAGCTTCAGGACACTTCTTGAAACCTTTAAACACTCCTAAAGCTTTCTCAGACAATCTCCGGAGGTCTTGCCCTATTTTTGCACAAGACCCAAACTTCACCCAAACTCATCCTTTTGCTTCATTTCATCTCTTCAAGTTAACACTCCCCCTCAAGCTTGACTCTAGTGATCCTAAGTCAAGCTTGGAACCTTGAAGAGTCTCCTCATTAAAAACCTTACCAAAGAAAACCCTTTTTGGGATAAACCTTGATAAGGAAAAGAGTAAGATCTCCAAGGCCTAGGGATTGGCCAGTGAGTTCTTTGTGTCTCAACCAGTGTGGTGGACACAAAGAACTCTGGATCATGGCCCTCACTGTGGTGCAAGTCTGGACCGACTCTCATTGCACACCACTAACTCTTCTTGAGCTCATCTAGCTCTCTCCACACTGATCTTGGTCTCTCCCCCTTTCACCCAACCTCTTGTTGAGTTTAAGTGCTTGGATTACCAGATACTAACTCAGCCTTGGTTGCTTCTTCTTCTTTAATAACCACCAAGGACTCTCACTTCACAGATCATTGAAGCTTCTCAATACTCCCCCTCAAGCTTGACCATGTGGAACAAGTCAAGCTTGAAAGGATTGCTTCATGATCTTGATCAACACACCACTGCCCACTCCTTTCTGATCTCGCCACCTTGAATGGAATGCTGGAAGATACCTCAGCTAACTCTTCAACCACCTCACTTCAGAAGCCGCATTGTAGAGTCACCTTCTTCTTCACACAGCCAAGAGTGCTCTGACCACTCTCTTGTCTAGACTCGCCAATGTCTAAACCCGGATGGCTCCATCTTCTATTCCTGGTGCAATGGTGAGGAGGAACCAGGTCTTGAACTTAGATCATCAGGTAGCTCACTCAAGTCCCCACCTCAAGCTTGAATTGAGTTTAGGTTCAAGCTTGAAAGGGAGCCTGAATAAGCATCCAAACCAGGAGCACACCACCCCAACAGCTGCGCTTAAATCACTGGTCCACCTTCATGTCTTCAGCTCCAAGTACCCTTAGGTCACCAGCCTCCTCAAGCTTCAGTGATGACCTTGCCTTGTGCAACTTCACGAACCAGGAGCACATCACTCCCAACAGCTGCGCTTAGACTACTGGCTTCATGCACAAGCACCAACAACTCTCCACTGCTTCGGCAATGGGCAAGTCTTCCTCTTTGTTCCGGATTGATGCTGAACAAGGACACTCCTTGTGAACCTGAAACAACACTCAAACTCCAAACAAGATAAGACACACTTGCATTGGGATCAGACCTTGACTAATCATCAAGTTTGATCACCAATGTCACAAGCATTGCACGTAGACAGTATCTCACTGTCTTAAGATCCATCTAATGCAAGCTTACCATTCTCTAACTGCTATGGATGAACTGATCAGGAACAATCACAAGCAATTAGGCACATAACTCCTGCCTTAAACGACCCTTAGATTCAAGTCTAGGTGTCTCAACCTTAAGGCAGTAACAATGATAAACGAATGCAGCAGTCTTAACCTATTCTATTCATGAAAGCAAGCCGGATTAGACACACAATCTATCATCCTAGCAAGACAACCATTTTGAACAGAGACTAAGCAACATTATCATTTCCAAATACCAGACCCAATGCTTTACTTTCAATCAGATCTATTCATGTATGCAAGCAGATTCAGAACATACTATCTAATATCATGGCAAGCATCATTAAGAACTGGAGCAAGCATTTCAATAACTCAAACAACCAAACGAGTCTCTTTCAATACAACCTGGAACAGATTCTAAACATTCACATCTATCAATCTTTAAACACATTCTCAGGCTTCAACACATCACACACACACATTTTCAGTTCATAAAGTTCATAAAGTTCATAAAGGATCAAGCTTTACTCAAGGGAAAGAAGTTTCTTACAGTCAAGGAACTAGTGTTAGTTCCTTGAACCACCAGTGATACACGGACTGGACAAGAGCTATTGGTGTCGACCCCAACATCTCCTTCCTCCATGGACCTTCCCCTTGGACTCTCCATGTCAAAGACTCCACCTTTCTTCATACTTGAGTCGCCTCCATCAGTAACAAGGTGAAAGCTTTCACCTTTCTTCCTGATTTTTGAATACGAACCGGCCTGGACAGTTTTGATGAAGAGGGGAGCAAGTCCTCTACAAAACTTCTAGATCCAAGGCTCTTCTTTCTTCTGGACGGGTATGAGAGAGTATGTGTCTTCAAGAACACTTTCTGGGCAGCAGATGAACACCTTCTTGTAGAGGTTGAACCGGCTGGAAAGGAAGTGTCTTTTGAGCTTGAATGGACATGAGAGTGAGCTTAGATCTTCAGCGGATGAAGGAACCAAGTTCTGATGAACCTGGCTCTGATACCATGTTAGATTTTCAAGTATGGACTCGTGTGTGTGAAGAACAGGATGAACAATCCCCTTTGGGGTAAGAGAGAACACGAAATGGTGAAGAGAGTGGATCTGGTTTACTTAGTGTTTACTTGAACCAGAAACAGAGATTAGGAGAGTTTAGAGAGATTTGATAGATTAAGAAAGGGATAGACTAAGAGAGACTGATTCAAGAACACTAAGCTTTTGTTTATAGAAGTGGAGAGGGGAAATCCCCCTTTCTCCCTTGAGGGTTACAAATCGCCAACTAGAGTATTATATAGGCTTTACAGGTTTCTGGACCCTAAACCTAAATCTAATGGCTGAGATAACACTTGAGAATGAATGGCTAGGATGGCTGGCGAGTTTGAATCTGGTCAAGGGAAGGAAGGTTTGTTGTTTGGCTAGATACATAGTCTCTTTTGCTCTTCCTTTCCAGCAAGTATACAGCCAGAACCAGCCTGTCATCGCCCCTTATCTTCTTTTATCCACAAAGCATCTTCTTGGTATCTCCTTGATGCAATTTTGATTCCTCTTGATCAGAACCACTTGGTTTAAGTCCCGGACTTTGCACGGACCACCAGGGAGTGTACGGACAGGTTATGGTGCGTACACTTTTGCCCTATTTTTGCACAAAGCCTAAAACACTTCAAATGGTCGAATATTAAAGTTCCGTACAAGTCCGTACAGGTCCGTACAGAATCCGTACGGGTCGCCCTATTTTTGCACATTCGACCCTTTGATCCCAAATGGTTCCTAATGTCCCTCCTGGACTTAATCTTCACTTTACATTAGCTTCAGGACCCTTCTTGACACCTTTAAACCCTTCCAAAGGCTTCTTAGACAATCTCCGGAGGTATTGCCCTATTTTTGCACATTCCACCATTTGATCCCAAATGGTTCCTAAAGTCCCTCATGGACTTGTCCTTCACTTTACACTAGCTTCAGGACACTTCTTGAAACCTTTAAACACTCCTAAAGCTTTCTCAGACAATCTCCGGAGGTCTTGCCCTATTTTTGCACAAGACCCAAACTTCACCCAAACTCATCCTTTTGCTTCATTTCATCTCTTCAAGTTAACATACCTAACATCACCACAACTCAATGCAAGATTAGATCATCCCATTGGGACCAAACCAAGATCACTCATCCGGTTTGATCACCAATGCCTCAACAAGCTAAAAGAAAACTTGAAACCAGCAGACCACAAGCAAGACAGGGCAATTTAAACTTCTCTAGAAACAAATCACTTGCAACTAGGCTGGAATTTTAGATGCACCATATATGAATGCAACAATCTTAGACAGGAACTATTAGAATGCAACAGATTCAATCCGAACTAACCACTATATGATCCATTTTAAACAACCTAAATTGAATGCAAGAAAACACCCAGACATGATAATGAGCAATAGTTTCATCAAGATCATAGATTCAAGTAGTTTAGACATACTTCTAAATCCTACTTGATATCTCTGATGGATTAACTATGTCATTAACATCCAAGCAAGAAAGAACCGGATTGAATCACTACCTATATGCTTATGGATGCAAAACAGTCTAAACAATTCTCATGATGCAAGTAGCAGAGACATTCAGTTCTACACACCATGACCAAAAGAGATATGACAATGCACGAGACAATATTAAACCACCACTATGATGCTTATGCAAGAACGAGAATCAGAACATAAAACAATGCAGTAAACAAGCCAGGAGATCCTCGGACCAACAATACTCCATGCACACCAAAGTATAAACTCTTATTAAGGGATAAAGGATTTGCTTACAGCTAAGGAATCTGGGCTGATTCCTTAAACCTCCATGAACACAGGTCAGTATTTCTTGTTGGGTTTAGCCCAACCCTTCTTTGGTCATTACTGCTTGAGGCAGCTTCAGACTTGGCTCTTGAGGAACACCTCCATCCTTTTCAGACTTGATGCTTAGCCCCCAATGCAACTCTTCTCGGATCAATACAGGTCACTGAGCTTGATGGTACTTCTGGTAGCTCACTTGAGTTTCTTTCTCTGGTTTGGCCGAGATTTGGATCCAAACTTGGAATGAGCTCAAGAGAGATCTAAAACAGTGTTCACCATTTCTTTAGCTTCAGTTCCTTTGGTCACCAGTCTCCCATGGACTTAAGTGATGACCATTCCTACTTATGTGCCTCTTGAGCTAGCAGCACACCACTTCCACAGCAGTGTCTTAATGCCACTAACTCTTCACACAAACAAACTCTTCATTGCTTCTCAATGGGCAGCGCCTTTTCTTACTAGGTTTGGTTAGACACAGAACACTTTTTATGTTCCTGTACAACACTCAAACTCCAGAATAGATTAGGCCACAAGCATTGGGATCAAACCTTGACTAATCATCAAGTTTGATCTCCAATGTCAACAGCAATGCAACTTCCTAAATGACAATGCATGATCTGATAAGATAAAACACATTTCATTTAGGCAAAACTAGGCTACCTTAACCGCATCGTTAGACATTACTCTAGGTGCTCAACATAAGGCAGCAACCAACCAAGTGAAAGATGAAACAGCAAAACACCTTAACAAGTTCTAATCAGTCATGAATGCAATCACTGGAGCTGATACACTATCTAGCACCCTAATACATTCAAACAGAGAACAAGGTATGGCCTTTCTAACAATCACACATCACACAAGACCTTTAAGCATCCTGGGACAGAATCTAGCAAGCTTTATAAGACCCTCAGGACACGAACACACACTACACCACACGGCCATAACAAAAGTCTCAAGCTTTAAACAAGGGAAGGAAGTTATCTTACAGTCAAGGAACCTGTGCTGGTTCCTTGAACCTCCATGGTTAACCGGTTCATGACTAGACAGATTTGGGTTGTTGGTTTGGGAACCAACACCTCCTTCTTTGTGTGACCTTCCCCCTTGACCCCTATCATGCCAAAGACACCAAATTTCTCCATGTTTGAGTCGCCACACCAAGATCCAAGTTTAAAGACTCCTTCTTTAAAAGGTTTCTCCTTGGACAGTGAGGAAGAGCGGCTTGGACAAGCTTCCACTGGCCTTCTTACCCCAAAACGAACATGGGAGAGGAGGATGAACTGAGAATAGCTTCTGGGCACGCCATGAATGATAAAGTTTCGATCTTGAAGGGTTTAAATGACTGGATGCACAGAAGCTTCTTCATTGGTTTAGAAATAGCATGAGAGAGAGAGAGAGCTTGAGCTTGTGGATGCTAATGAACCAGGTTCTGATGAACCAGGCTCTGATACCATGAAAGTTTATAAGAGTTCAGGCCGTGGGTTGTGTGAGAAGCTTCAACCTCAACAGGTTCGGACTGATCTTGTAATAACAAGGAGAAGAGAAGACTTGATGAGAGAATAAGATTGTGGAAGAGACTAAGAGAATAATGAGACTAAAGAGAGATTCGTGAGACTTGATGAACCAGAGACTAAGAGAGTGAAGAACAGAGATTTAGAACCCAGAAAAGAATAGGAAGGAGGAGGGGAAGCCCCACTCTCTCACTTGAATCGTTTACAATTGATAATGAGGCCTTTATAGGCAATACAAGAAGCAAACATTAACCTATATCTAAGGGCTGATAAAGCCTGAGAGAATGGACGGTTTAGATGAAGTCAGATGGTCTTCATACAGGCTGGAGACAGCTTGGGCGCGCCTAGGAAAGCTTGGCCAGGAATAGGCCAGCAATGCACATGAACCTGGCCAATGATCAGTCCAAGTTCATTCCTTCTTTTGGATAAGCATCTTGAGAGCATATTCCTCTTATCCATCTCGTCCCAAATGATCCCTTGCCTCCTTAGCTTCAATCAGTCACAAGGGATTCGAATTGCTTTGGTTTAAAGTTATCAAACCGAAGACAAACCCGAAACTGCTTTATTTCTCGACCGTACGGACTGTGTACAGACCACCCGTCCGTACACCTTGACCCGGATTTTGCACATTGCCCAAACTCACCCAAAAGTCGAACCAGGAAGTGTTTTGGGTCGACCATGTCCGTACAGTCCGTACAAGGCCGTACAGGCCGTACAACTGGCCGTACAGGCCGTACGAATGTCCGTACAGTCGACCCTATTTTTGTACTTTCGCCCAATGGCTCTCAAATCTTCCCAAACACTTCCTTCTTGATCATAAGCCCTTCTTGAACCTTGTTCTTTCTCAGCATAAGCTTCTGGACCCTCTTTAGTCCTTGATCAGACTTCTAATGGGTTTTGGCCCTAACTTTACACATGGCCTTTAGTGGTCCATTTCTCACTTCAGGTTTAACACTACATATCTCAATACCAAGGAAGTATTTCATCTCTCCCAAGTCTTTAATTTCAAACACAGATTTAAGGAAGTCTTTAGTGGATTGAATACCTGCCTTGTCACATCCTGTAATGATGATATCATCAACATACACAAGAAGGACAACTATACCTGATGTGGTCGAGAGAGTGAACAAGGTATGGTCCAGTTCAGATTTCTTGAACCCTTTTCCATTGAGAGTTGTGCTCAGCTTGTTGTACCAGGCTCTAGGAGATTGCTTGAGGCCATAGATTGCCGTCTTAAGCCGAAGAACATTTCCCTTCTTTACTAAGTGTTCCAGGCCTGGTGGAGGATGCATATAAACCTCATCTTCAAGTTCTCCTTGAAGAAAAGCATTCTTCACATCCATTTACCAAAGGCCCCACTCAAGGTTAACCGCAAGAGACAGTATGATTTTGATAGTGTGAAGTTTTGCAACTGGAGCAAACGTATCCACATAATCTTCTCTATAGGTTTGAGTAAATCCTCTTGCAACCAACCTGGTTTTCTTCCTATCAATCTTCCCATTTGCCAAGTATTTGATTGTAAAGATCCATCTACTGGTCACAGCCTTCTTCCCTCTTGGTAGCTCACTCTCATACCATGTGTCATTCTTAATCATGGCACTTGCTTCAGCACCAACTGACTCCTTCCACTCCTTGTCTTTGACAGCTTCCTCATAAGATCTTGGTATATAGCTCTCGTCCAGACTCACCATAAATGAACAATGTTCCTCTGGATACTTAGTAAAGGAGCAGACCACTTGGGATGGATGAACAACAGCTTGGGCATTGTAGTAAACCCTAGTGTTAACCCAATCAGATGGTGGTCTTCTTATCCTAGAACTTCTTCTCAGCTGTTACTGCTGTTTCTACTTCCCTTCTTTCCGGTTCTTCCTCCCCTTGCTGTTCAGTACTTCTCTGACCTTCTTGAGTATCTCCACCTTGATCATGATAACCTGAACTTCTATCTTCCCCTGGAGAGTCAAAGTCTTCTTGTCCCGAATCAAACTCTTCACCACCACTACCAGATTCTTCATTTCCTTGATCTTCAGTGTTTCCCCCCTCATGATCAAGGTGGGGAGACTGATTTGCTTCATTCGTCCCTGTTGGACCACTTTCATCCGGGTTCTTGGTCACCCCAATGCCAAGACCTTCCAAGATAATTCTAAGAGTTGCTGCCTTATCCGAGGTAAGGTCCTTCAACTCTTCTTGATTCTTCTCCTCATAATACCCCCTTTCTTCTATGAACTTGACATCCCTAGATACCAGAACTCTTCTTGCCACTGGATCATAGCACTTGTATCCCTTCTGAGTTGTAGAGTAGCCTATAAACATTTCCTTTGTACTCTTGACATCTAACTTGTTTCTCATCTCTCCAGGAATCAGTACATAGCAGAGGCACCCAAAGACCCGTAGATAGTCCACTGATGGCTTGTACTTGTTGAGAACCTCAAAGGGGGCTTGATCATTCAGGACCTTTGTGGGTGTGCGGTTGATGAGATAGCAAGCAGTAGTCACAGCATCACTCCAAAATCTCTTAGGGACATTTGCTTGAAACATTAAGGACCTTGCAATCTCCATGAGATGGCAGTTCTTCCTCTCAGCCACTCCATTTTGCTGTGGAGTGTAAGGGCAACTGGTCTGATGAAGGATCCCATGACGAGCTAAGTGATCCTTGAAGGCATGACTTGTGTACTCTCCTCCATTATCTGATCTAAAAATTTTAAACTTGGCATGTGAATGGTTAGTCACATAGGATTGAAAGTTTTCAAATGCATCAAGGATTCTATCTTTAGATGGAATGAGTGTTAACCAGGTGTATTTAGATTTTTCATCAATGAATGTCACAAAATACTTATGATTATCCCTAGATATGCAAGGAGCAGTCCAAACATCAGAATGAATCAAATAAAAGCACTTCTCATAAACAGTAGATGATCTTGGAAAGACATTCTTACAATGCTTGCCTAAAATGCAAGCTTCACACTCATTATTTTCGAAAATAACACCTGGTAACATCAAGTTCAAAGATCCAACATGAGGATGTCCTAGTCTAGCATGCCACAAAGCATTCTTATTCAAAGCAGAAGAAACAGTAGTAAAGGAACAACTAAAATCAGAAACAGGATCAAGCTCTTCAAGCATATATAACTCGCCCTTGGTAACTCCTTATCCAATCATCCTTTGGCTCTCAATATCCTGAAACTCAACCTCGTTAGGACTGAATATTACCTTACAATTCAAATCATTAGTGCATTTCTTAACTGATAACAGGTTTGAAGTGAATTCCGGCATATAGAAAGCTCTTGAGTTCTTACTAAACAGTTTTAGATTTCCCACTCCTCTAATAGGAATCTTATCACCATTAGCAATCATGACATGACCATTAGCTGGTTCAATATCTTTGATCAGATTGGTGTCACTTATCATGTGATGGGAGGCTCCTGAGTCTACTATCAAAGGTTTAGCTGAGCTATTAGCAATATGACAAGTTCCTTTAGGACTAGAACAAGCAAGTCTTTGGCGGTTCATTTCTAATGTCCTACCAGTTCTATCAGTCCTAAGATCAATCACATTTTCTAGCTTACTAGCAACCATTGAAGCACCAAGAGAATACCCATTAAGGTTACCAAAGGTGTTACCATTCTCCTTGAGCATTTTGTTGAGGGCTTCAATGTCAGACCTCCGGATGTAGTCTTGATCATTGTTCCTGCTGGTACTACCCGTGTAGGCAACAAGGGACTTTCCTTCACTAGCCTCCCTCTTATCACCATCGGTTGTCTTGCTTGTGCTTGCAACAGTTGACCCCTCCGAGATGTGAGCTCTAGATTCCCTCTCCTTCATGAACTTGGCCGGCTTGAGATGTGGGTGGAGGATCCAGCACTGACTCTTCTTGTGTCCGTACTTCTTGCAATGATCACAGTTACCATTGAACCTCCGGTCTTCATACTTGTTGAAAGCAGCTTTGTTTGCCATTGGTGTTTCAACCTGATCAGTTTGCGCAGCTTGGTTAGCCAAGGTAAGCTCCCCCTTACCTCCAAACAACCCAATAGAGCCTTGCTTCTTTTGTATCTGAGCACACACATCTTCTATAGATGGAAGCTTCTCAGCTCTCAGGATATGCTTGATGATGCTGTTGTAGGCAGGGTTTAGAGTGAGCAGGAGCCCAAAGACCTTATCTTGCTCTCGCCTTTCATTCAACTCATCAGCATCAACCGTGCTTGGTCACATCATCTCTAACTCGGACCAGAGGGCTCGAAACCTTCCAAGATGCTTAGTGAACTCCATATCTTCTTGTAGCAGCCCGTTGATTGCTCTCTTCACCTCAAACACTCGGCTCAAGTTTGAGATGTTCCCATACACCTTCTTCAAGGTCTCCCATAGATCCTTTACGGTTTCACAGTAGCTATAAGCTTCCATGATAGGAGTCTCAAGAGAGCCTTGAAGAAGTGTCATCACCATCATGTCTTCTTGCTGCCACTTCTCCACCTCACTTGTGGCACTTGCAGCTTCACCTTGTTGAGTAATGAGCTTCGGAGCTTCACCGGATGTGATATGACCCCATAAGCCCTTACTTCCCACAACAGTCTTCACCAAACGAGACCACAACAGATAGTTACTCCCCTTTAGAGTAACCGGAACCTTCATGCTAACACTATCCTTCTACAACCAGCTTCACTTCAAAAGCTTGGAAATGAATGGATCTATACCTTAGAACACGGATGAACCCAGAAATGAGAGGAAAGGTTGAGTCTTTGAAGGTAAGAACGGAAAGACTCAAGCTTTTGCACCACACAAGCTTCAAACTTCAGTCTTCTACCCGGATCTTCAAAGAACAGCTTTAGATCTTCAAAAAGCTTCAACCTTGATCTTCTTCAACTCGATGAACACAAACCCAGATCGTGATGAACCTGGCTCTGATACCATAAGATATTTTAGGATCTTAGAAGAATAAGTAACAAGAACGAGACTGGAAAGAGATTTGATGAACAAAAGACTCGGTTTAGACTAAGAACTAAGAAGATTAATGAAGACTATGAAGAACATTGTGAGACTCGAAAGTTTAGAGAGAACTATATGCTTTATTCATAGAGAGAGTTCAGAATATATAGAGAGGGTTTACAAGGGTTTCGTAAAGCAAGAGAGGGAAAGCATGTGGACAGGAGAAGAGGCGCGCCTAATGGTTCAAACGAGTGGCTCTGGTGGCTAGATGCCAATGGCATCTTGACTAGATGCTTCTCACTTTACAGCTTGCACCGGCTGGAAGCTTGACTAAGCTTTATCTTCAAACGATAACCTTGGCGCCTAAAGCTTCAAGGTTTACCTGACCCAAACCGTTTCTTTCACTCCAAGTTAACCACTCGATCTCCTCATGGTAAGTTCTCCTCTTTTACCTTTTTACCTTTTTCACCTTAGTAACTTTTTCTTGTACGGACAACCCCATTTTTGCACATTGACAAAACATGGTTTAAAGATCTTTTGGGTCGACCTTGTACGGCCTCTACGGCCTGTACGGCCTTGTACGGACTAGGTCGACCCAAACCCCTCTCTTTTCCTCCTTCTCTCTATTCCATACTAACTAGATACCTCAACTTAACAAACCTATCCTTCCTCAGGTGCAACCTAACTTGGTCACCTACTTCAAAGGTTCTCACACGTCTCCCTTTGTTGGCTTGCTTCTCGTAAACTTGGTTTTCTGTTCAATGTTTTGTCTAGCCTTCTCATGGATTCGTTGGACCATCTCTGCTTTCTTCTTGCCATCTAGGCTGTTCCTTTCACACTCAGGTAAAGGCATTAGATCCAAAGGAGAGGTGGGATTGAACCCATAAACAATCTCAAAAGGTGAATACTTAGAAGCAGAATGCATAGCATGATTGTATGCAAATTCACACTGTGGAAAGTATTCTTCCCATGTCCTTAAGTTCTTTTTAATGAATACACGCAGGAGTGTTCCTAAGGTTCTATTAACCACTTCAGTTTATCCATCAGTTTGCGGATGACAAGTAGTAGAAAACAACAGTTTAGTGCCTAGCTTAGACCAAAGTGTCTTCCAGAAGTAACTAAGAAACTTAGTGTCCCTATCAGAAACTATAGTTCTAGGCATGCCATGCAAACGAACAACTTCTTTAAAGAACAGGTTAGCAACATGCAATGCATCATCAGTCTTATGACATGCTATTAAATGTGCCATTTTAGAGAACCTATCAACAACAACAAAGATTGAGTCCTTTCCGGTTCTAGTCCTAGGCAATCCAACAACAAAGTCCAATGGAAATGTCATTCCAGGGATGGTGTGGAATGGGTAAAGGAGTATACAAACCCTGGGATTGGACTTGGGACTTGGCATGCTTGCAAGTAGCACACCTCCCACAGATTCTCTCCACATCTCTCTTCATATGCGGCCAATAGAAGTGATCCTGCAAAACTTTTAAGGTCTTGGCAATCCCAAAGTGCCCCATTAGACCGCCCCCATGGGATTCCCTGACAAAAAGATCTCTCAAAGAGCAGTTAGGCACACACAACCTATTGTCATAAAACAAGTAGCCTTCTTGTCTAAAGTAATGCCCTGTAGCAAACTTCTCACAAGAAGCATAAGCTTCCTTGAAATCATGGTCAGTATCATACATATCCTTTATCTGCTCAAATCCAAGTAAATTAGCATCTAGAGTGGTCAAGAGGACATACCTCCGAGATAGTGCATCAGCAACTTTGTTCTCATTACCTTGTTTATACTTGATCACGTATGGGAAGGTCTCAATGAACTCAACCCACCTTGCGTGTCTCTTTCTAAGCTTACTATGCCCTTTTAGATACTTTAGGGACTCATGATCAGTGTGTATGACACAATCCTTGGGCCACAAGTAATGTTGCCACGTTTGTAATGCCCTCACCAAGGCATAAAGTTCTTTGTCATAGGTTGCATAGTTGAGAGTGGCTCCTCCAAGCTTCTCACTGAAGTAGGCTATAGGTTTCCTATCCTGCATCAATACAGCACCAATTCTAATTCCTGAGGCATCACATTCTATTTCAAAAGTTTTGGTAAAGTCAGGAAGCATAAGAAGAGGTGATTGAGTAAGCTTCTCTTTTAGGCTCTGGAAAGCCTTCTCTTGTGCTTCTCCCCACTTGAATCCGACATCCTTCTTTATCACTTCATTCAAGGGAGCTGCAATGGTGCTAAAGTCTCTCACAAATCGCCTATAGAACCCAACAAGCCCATGGAAACTCCTCACTTATCCTACTGTGGTTGGACTCGGCCAGTCTTTGATGGCTTTGATCTTCTCCTCATCGACCTTAACTCCATCTGCACTCACAACAAAGCCTAGGAAAACCAAGTTATCCGTGCAAAAGGTGCACTTCCTCAAGTTGGCATAAAGCTTTTCATTTCTTAAAACATTCAGGACAGCCCTAAGATGTTCTAGATGTTCTTCTAAGTTCTTGCTATATACTAAGATGTCATCAAAGTATACTACAACAGAAATGCCTATGAATGACCTAAGAACATGATTCATGAACCTCATGAATGTACTAGGTGCATTGGTTAATCCAAATGGCATAACTAACCACTCATATAATCCATGTTTAGTTTTGAATGCAGTTTTCCATTAATCTCCTTCTTTCATCCTAATCTGATGATAACCTCTTTTTAAATCTATCTTAGAAAAGATGCAAGAACCATGCAATTCATCAAGCATATCATCAAGTCTAGGGATAGGATGGCGATACTTCACTGTGATGTTATTGATTGATCTACAATCAACACACATTCGCCATGTACCATCCTTCTTAGGCACTAGGAGCACTGGTACAGCACATGGGCTCAAACTCTCTCGGATATAGCCCTTCTCCATGAGTTCCTCTACTTGTCTTTGCAACTCCTTGGTCTCAATCGGGTTGGTTCTGTATGCTGGACGGTTTGGAAGTGTAGATCTTGGAACGAAGTCTATCTGGTGCTCAATCCCTCTCAAAGGTGGTAAACCAATGGGATTGTCCTCTGGAAATACATCTTGAAACTCCTGCAAAAGAGAAACCATTTCACTCGGATACACCGGTGTAGAATCTGTTAAGTTCAAAAGAGTTTCTTTAAACACAAGTAAGATAGCAGATTGTTTAGAGTAGAGAGTTCTTTTGATATCACCCATGTTAGCATAGAATTTTGGCTGCTTAGTTCCAGCCGGTTTTAGATCAATCTCCTTCTTCTTTTGGAGTTGAATCTGATCTTGTTGAACTTTTTTAGGTGTCAAGGGAACCAGAGTGGTCTTGCGTCCCTTGAACTCAAAGGAGTGCTTGTTGGTGAAGCCATCATGGATAACTCGGCGATCAGATTGCCAAGGTCTTCCAAGAAGTATGTGACCAGCTTCCATAGGCAACACATCACACAAGACTTCATCTTCATATCTCCCAATGGCTAAGGGAATAAGGACTTGACTTGAAACCTTCATGGTGCCTTCTTCATTCAGCCATTGTAGTCGGTAAGGTTTGGGATGCTTCTGAACCTTCAACCCCAACTTCTTGACCATGGTTTCACTCGCAGCATTCACACAACTACCTCCATCAACAATGAGGCTGCACACTTTTCCTTGGACCAAGCACCGGGTGTAGAAGAGGTTCTCACGCTGCTCTAGCTCCTCAGCCTTGTTTTGCAAGCTTAAAAGCCTTCTTGCTACTAAAAGCTTCCCCTGGACTGGTCCTTCTTCATGTTCTTCTTCAGTGTCTTCTTGGTCAGACTCGGTGTTGTCATCTTCTGAGGCATACTCTCCATCTTCCAGCAAGATCATGACTCTCTTGTTGGTACATTCATTGGCATAATGACCTCTTCCTTGGCACTTGAAACACTTGACATCACGAGCTCTGGAACTAGAAGCTTCAACCTTGCCTTTGCCCTTGTCAAGAGCACTGCTTGGTTTGGTTTCTTCTCTTGGATAGGACTTGTTGTCCTTCTGGAACGGTTTAGACTCCTTAGGGTAAGGTGACTTCTCTTCCTTGGTGTTGTGTAACCGGTTAAATCCATAGTGGTTGCGTGAATGTCCCTTCCTCTTGAGCTGTTGCTCCACAAGAATAGCCTTGTGTAGCATCTCTTCAAGCTCCACATAATGTTGCATCTCAACATTGTCTTGTATCTCTCGGTTTAAACCACATAGGAACCTTGACATGGTTGCTCCTCTATCTTCTGATATGCTATCTATTAGCATGAGCAACTCCATCTCCTGGTAATACTCCTCCACTGATCTTGAACCTTGGGTAAGTTTCCTAAGCCGGTGATGCAAGTCTCTGTGGTAGTGGCTTGGAACAAATCTCTTGCGCATGATAGACTTCATCTCTGTCCAAGTCTCAACTGGTTCCTCTCCACTCCTTCTACGATTTGTGATATACTGATCCCACCAACTTAGAGCATAGTCATAGAATTCAGTAGCAGCAATCTGAATCTTCTTGTGGTTTGTGTACTGCTTACACTGAAAGACTAGCTCAATCTTCTTCTCCCACTCAAGGTAGGCATCCGGGTCAGCTTTGCCATGGAATGGGGGTATCTTTATCTTCAAACCAGTAAGCTCATCTCCCTGGTTCATCCTTCTTTCTTCGACACGCCTATGTCTTCTTTGACTTTGTCTTGAGGATGAACTGAGGTGTTCATACTCATTGTCAGTCTCCTCATAACCGGCATGCTCTTGGCGAGTTGCATGAGGTCTCTCTTCTCTCCTAGTCTCTCGGTTTGGAACTTGACTAGTAGCTCTCCGGATGTCTTCTCTGAGCTCTCTCCGGATGTCATTGAGGTGGTCCTCATCATCTCGGTCATGGTTGCTACCATGTTCTGATTGAGTTGAGCCGACATAGCCTCCATGAGAAGCTTGTTCTTCCTGACGAGTGCGGCTTCTTCTTCAGACTCGGATCACATGCTTCCTGCACAAAGGTAAACAAAAATAACCAGTAAAAGGTTTCTAGGTAACAAGATAAGCAAAAAGGAAAAAAGGAGAACACGAAATCAAGCTTGTTTTGCAAGACAAAAGCAAAAAGGAAAAAATCGGCTAGGTAAAAGGAAAATGGTTTCCGCCTACCAAGCAAAAAGGAAAATCCTCTAAACTTTTTCTAATCTTCTCTAAGGGTTTCTAGCACCCTAACAACCTTAATCTACTCGTGTTAAAGGTGATTAACAAGTTAAACAGATGAAACAAAGTGATCTAAAAAGGCAAAGACTTATGCGGCTAGGGTTTCTCTCTCTAGGGCTTCCGCAAAGCAAAAAGGAAAAGTTTAAATCCTTGTCTAAACTCTTATGAAACTCTAGCAGCCCTAAACAAATTAGAACTACCGATTAAACAAGATGATAGAGATGAAACACGGATGAAACAAAAATAATAAGAGAGAAAACGAGTACTTCCCAACCAAAGGTGCTCTGATACCACTTGATGCATCCCTAGGATGCTCTTTGGTTGATGGGAATGGATAGATCCTTGCAAGAACGAATCAGAGACTCAAGTTCTTCAAGGTTTTGGATCGATTGGTGACACAAGAGGGATGATAGGATCTCTTGATACTCCTAGATGAATAACTCGGATATAACACACCAAGAAAACACCCTTAGGTTCCTGGATACTACACACCAGAAGAAACTCGACAATTTGTCTTAGAGAGAGAGCCATCAAGGAGAAAAGAATACTCGTTGATTAAATGATGAATGATTACAATAAGGTTTAGAGACCCGTTTAAATAAAGAGAAACCGAGAACATGCTCTCTAGGGTTTCGGAAACAAGTAAAAAGGAAACTATAGTTTAACTTTAACATAAGCTTTAAAATGAAATGAAAATGTAAACTTCTTTAGCCTTGGACCGAGATAGGGCCTAAGTGATGTGAAGAAAAGTTGTGGCCTCGTTAAAAACCTTCCTCCGGAAAACCTCGTGGGACAAAACCAAAAGCAAGGAAAAGAGCACGCACCCCATGTCTTGCCTAGACACTAACTCAGCTTGATGTAGAGATGGCTTGAATTGTGATCAAGACATCTCGGATCAGACCTTGTCCAAGACTTTCTTGTTGTGGATGTGAAGTGAGTAATCCAACAACATTCTCTTTAAGCTTCTTGACTCTGGAACGAGTCATGGGACCTTCAGGAATGGCTAGAGCATCATCACCAGGCTGCTGGTGCAATGTGGCTTCATGTGGCTCATCTAGACTCTCCTTGTTCTCCTTAGTGATCCGGTCCATGATCACATCAGTTCCGAGCTCTCTGGTCCGAGTTAGAGATGCTGAGACCAAGCACGGTTGATGCTGATAAGTTGAATGAAAGGCGTGAGCAAGATAAGGTCATTGGGCTCCTGCTCACTCTAAACCCTGCCTACAACAGCCTCATCAAGCATATCCTGAGAGCTGAGAAGCTTCCATCTCTAGAAGATGTGTGTGCTCAGATACAAAAGGAGCAAGGCTCTATTGGGTTGTTTGGAGGTAAGGGGGAGCTTACCTTGGCTAACCAAGCTGCGCAAACTGATCAGGTTGAAACACCAATGGCAAACAAAGCTGCTTTCAACAAGTATGAAGACCGGAGGTTCAATGGTAACTGTGATCATTGCAAGAAGTACGGACACAAGAAGAGTCAGTGCTGGATCCTCCACCCACATCTCAAGCCGGCCAAGTTCATGAAGGAGAGGGAAGCTAGAGCTC
>CAJHQP010006860.1:0-35696 GCA_905132765.1 Moricandia arvensis | reverse complement strand
TTCGTGAAGTTATCTTCGCTTTAAGCTCATGTACCCCAAAACCATAAGCCCATTCGTCTGCCGGATCATTTTAATTGTTTTATTTATTTATTTTGGATTTGTTTTTGTTTTTTCTTGTCTGAAAATTAGATTTCTTGTGGGTTCTCAGTGTTTGACCCTCCTCCTTCATCCTCTTCTTTCCTCTATTTCATCTTTCACACACTTTCTCGGAAAAATCAAACATCTTTAATTCGATCGGTATCTAAACACGACGGAAAAAATGTCATTTAAATCACCAACTTTCAAATTTGGTTGAAAAAAACATTAACTTTCTCATATACCATTTAAAGCCTCAACTTATCTTAACTAGCCTTTTTAAGTTCAAACATATTTTGACTAAGCCATTTCTAAGACATCGTTAAAGAGGTTAACGAATTAAGTTAACGGGGTTAACCTTCGTTTATAATATCTATTAAATTAATACGACGTCGTTTCGAATTTTTTAAAAAAATTGTTCTTCAAGGGAATTGAAGCCGCGAGCAAAGCTTCCTTTCATACAATGTTAAACCACTGGACCACTTACGATTCAAGTATAAATATTAATAGTTCTTATTGTTAACTCAAACGCTAGTTCGTCAACGCATATTGCTCGCCAAAGAGAGGTTGCAACAACACTCCAAGAGAAGCTAGGATCGGAGTTTTCTTTGTTCAGAACGTGACATGAGATGGTATCTTCGGTTCGTATCGAAGCTCTGGGCCTCCACACTCCGCCTTCCACATCTCATCGACCTCTTCTTAACCAAATCTTCTGCTCGCCCGCAGGTCTTGCTCGCACGGGTTAAAAACAGTAAGTTGTTCTTCTTCTCTTCACCGCAACCTCATGATCTTGATGAGAACTCGTCTTCACTAGTCGCAAACTGTCATATGAAGTTGTCCTTTGGTACAACTGGTAAAACTAGTTGTGGTCGTCCTGTCCATGGTTTGGTTTGTCTTAAACATGAAACAATGTTGGCGATATGTAACCCTAGCACCAGACAAGTCTTACATTTACCCAAAGTGAAGACGAGGAGACATAAAGTGAGGAACATGTTCGGTTATAATCCCATTGATAAACAATACAAGGTCTTGGCCATGACACAGTTAAGGGATAGAAGAAAAAGAGACTACTATCAATAGCATCAAGTTCTAACACTAGGAACTCGAAACCGGTCATGGAGAATGCTGGAGTGTTGCATACCACATTATGCACAAAGTGAACCTGAAGAGATATGCATCAATGGTGTTTTGTATTATAAATCTATTAATCCCTCCACCGCGAGTTATTTAATAGTTTGCTTTGACGTTAAGTCTAAGAAGTTCAGTTTTATTGAAGTAAAGGTAACGCTTCGCAGAGCACTGCGCCATGGAAGTCTGATAAACTATAATGGTAAATTAGGTTTGATTAAGTCTGAAGATGGCAGCTATGTTAATGATACAAGTACAAGTGTTCACTTATGGGTTCTAGAAGATGTCGAAAAACAGGAATGGTCGGATCATGTCTACTTATTGCCAGATTTGTGGGAGAACATAGATAGAAGAACCTTTTATTATTTGCTGGAGTGACTCGGACAAACGAGATTGTGTTGTCTTCGGGCAACCCATCCTACCCTTACTACCTTGTCTACTTATCTATCAAGGCGAATGTAAGAGTTGTTGAGATCCAAGGAATGGATGGATCATACCATCCAGGGCATCGCATCGTTCTAGACCATGTAGAGGATGTGAAGCTCTATGATGTTTAGGTACTTGATAACTTATAAACTTTGTGTCACGATCTTGTTGAATACACGATTAATTTCTGTTTTTCTTAGATGTGGATATTCTCTAATCCATTTCCCTTGTGTACTCTTTAGTCTTTACAATGAACAATGGTTGTTCTAAGCTTTTTTTTTTTCTTTTGCTAATGGAAGAAGTATGTGTTAAGTTCTGTGTGAATCATATATAAGTAGGTATTAGCAACTTTTTTTTTGGCTCAACGACTACTTCTCAAATATTCATTGATTCTACATTATTACAATAGTTTATCAAACTCAAGATGAGTTATAACTCAGTCTGGTACTTAGTAGCCACTCCATTTACTTCTCTAGGATAAAGCACCAACCTAACATCATTGAATGTGGATAAGCATGTTTTTGATATGGCTATACACCTATTTTACACTCGCTTATGTTCCTCACTATTGAACAATGTAAACAAGTTATTTGGAGGACTACTAATCAAAGACAATGTTCTTTTTCCAGCTAAAAACATGCTTCATAACTTCAGACATTGTTCTTACCATATGATTTTGATGGATTAAATTGAAAACCATAAAAGAGTGAAATCCAAAAGCTGTCGGAAACAACTTAAAATCCTCAGAAACATAGCTCATAAGAGGGAATGGCAAACCCAAACAATAGGTAACATAAACTACGATCGCTAGATTAATCTTTACTCTTACATCCAAACCCATAAACAATATAAATAGAGATAAGATCTATGAGATTTTACCAGTCGGAACTCTTCTAAGAACCACACAAGAGAGTAAGAGTTGCAATGGTCTTCACAACGAAATAAGACTAAGCTTACCTGAACTTTGGTACCAAGCCAGAACCACTACGCCTAACACCAAGACACCAACCGAGAAGCAAACAAACACCTGAGACTCAACTGAACCTTCATCGAAAAACCTAAAAGAGATTTTCATAATGTTCATTCTAATTTATTTTTTTCATTAGTTAACAAGAATCAGTTATAAAGTTGTGCTAATGTTCTCTTTTCTGTCTCCACAAGGACATGACAATATTACGTGCGTAATAAACCTGTGACTTTTATTTGATTTTCTCACTTTTGAATCTCTATTTATTAAACTGTTAACTGGGGAAAGAAACAGAAGCAGCAGGAGTTAATGGCAGTGAGAGTGAAAGGGAGAAAGTCCCCCGCTTCTTACGCCTTCACTGCCTTTCTTCTTTTTACCCTACACACAATCTACACGCTTGCATACATTTTTATATTAATGACGTAAGCAACTGATTGTCTTTCTATTTTACTTTATCATAATAAGAAAACAGATATTGTCTGTCAGAGTTCACAGAAGTCTTGAAACTTGAATATTCCGATTCTTTTATAAAGTAAAATAGTTCCATGATGTGTAACTGAAGGAGATATACTTATTTTTATAGCAGTTTCAATAAAACTTCATTGAGTTCGATAATCTATTTAAACTTGTATACCACGTTTATTTATAGTTAACTATATAAAAAAAAAATTATCAATGATATGGACATAAGTATTGTGTATATATATATAAGTATTCATGCATTACAGTATCTCATGTGTCTATGCCCATTCGTGTGCATAATTGCCAACAATTAGTGACAATAAGATGGAGTAGCTATCAATGTTTATTTACTTCGAATCCTCCTTATATATCCACAATATATATATATATATTACAATATCGAAAATGTAAGCATGAATTCGTCCAATAAATATGTAACATAGATCGATTTTGTAAATTATCTCCTCACCGTGGATGATTGCTTGGTCGGGAGGGGGGAGACACACGTGTTGGAGTAGTAGAACACGTGCAAAAAATATGATCAAAAATATACTGATCGTTCTCATTTGTTCGCACGTGCCCTGCTTCTCCAGCAAGTGTTACACACCCATTTACATTTTCTTACACCAACTCCACATAGCTTCCGTGGCCACGTATATGTACACCTACCAACAGATTATGAAGAGAGAGATTTGTTTGTGTAGTATAAGAGAGTGGGGAATAAGATATACTACAACTTAAGAGTGTGGGAGGCAGGTACTACTTGCTCGTTTAGGTACATATATATATAGTGCTCTTCAAGTGTTTGATAAAATGAGGCAAAACTTTTAAATAAGATAAATTCTAAAAAAAATAAAAATAAATGGGAGTGTAATTAAAGTGATTGAGTCTTGAAGTGGGATTTCTTTAAATGTGGATAAGTAAAATAGCAATCATATCACCAAGTCTTTCATTACTTTTTAAATGATGCAGTGTTTTTCATTTACTTTGAGAGAGATATATATACAACACGCATGTCTACATAGATTCGTAAAACGAGACTAGCAGTTGATAACTACGTATTACAACGCAGTAACAAAAGAGAATTATGAAAAACATTTAGTAAAAGAAAACAAAATTTAATAGTGAAATACTCAATACATAGACCAACTTGTTTTTTTGGGTAGAATTGATTAAGCACAAACTGAAGAGAAATATCATAGGATAGTTATTTTTAAGTTTTTTTGTCAAAAAATAGTTTAAAAAAATAATTAAAATAAATTTTACTAAAAGATATAAATATACATTAATACTTTTGATTTAACTAATTTAGATTTAAGGATTTGAATTATGGGGTGAAATTTTTGGAGATGAAATTTAAAATTTCAAAACAAAAAAAATTACAATAAAAGAGTCTATTTTAATCGATTTGTTTTTAATTATTTTGTAACAAAAAATTTAAAAATAACTATTCCAGAGATTTGACTTAAACCATGATAGGAGGATCAGATAATCGATTTACAATGGGACAAGTTTGGGTAGCTTGTAAGAACAGTAATAATATTTTGAAAATTGTTAGTAATAAATAAATATAGTATCTATTACGCAATGGATGTAGTAGAATAGAGACAGGCAGTAAAGATAGGTGAAGAGCTTGGGGTCAGTTTATGTCTACTTCCTGCCGCCGAATCCAAGTTCAAGTCTCACTATTTTTATCCCAATCTTTGCTTCATAGTGACGTTACCACATATATAATATTTCCTCCATTTCATTTTACTTGTCATTTTAAGTTTTTACACATATATTAAAAAAATATTTAATTTTACATATTCTCAAAATAAAAATACTATTACCTATACACATAACCACATTTCAACCAATAGAAAAATAAAATGATATATAAAATCATTAAATTTTGCATGGAAATTATAAAACGATAATTATTTTGAAACGAAAATTTTACTCTACAATAATTTGAAACGAAGGTAGTAGTTATCAACCAAATTATTACGCATTACTTTTCAACTCTGAGTTGCAAAATATTAAGAGCGTTTCCGATCATAAACTTTTCGTGGATACTTGCCAAAACTAACTAATTAGTGATGGTTTATATATAAACACAGTCTGGTTTAATCAAACTTAGTGTAAGGCACGATTAAGTGTAGCTAATACCATCACTAATGACTAAGTTAGTGCATACACTAAAAATGTACAAATATTTTTAACATTTGCCCCTAATATACGATGATTGCGGTGAAAGCGTCCGACTAATCTAGGCAATTTGACAAGGTAGTTCATGCAGTCTCATTAGTAATAACACATTCGATCAAATTAAGTGATAAATATATATATTTAAAACTGATAAGTGATAAAGTAGTTCAAGCGGAGTGTTTTGCACATTATAAAATATCAACTACTTTTTTTTTGAGAAAGGGTTTTACAAAATATCAACAACTTTACTATAAAGTTTATTCAAATAAAATATTTCATCCGTTTCAAACTATATGATATTTTTGAATTATCACACAAAGATTAACAAATTTACTTCCTTTTAAAAAATATTGTCAAAATATAATTTAAATCATTCAACCAATTATAAAAAAATATAATTTAATTGGTCAAACAATTTTTAATAAAATTAAAGTTAACTTTAAAAACCACAAAACATTTTGTATTTTGAGACAAAATATACATTCAAAAACATTATACTAAAAGAAACGGAAGAAATAATAATCATTAGGGATGATCATTATAATTCATGTGTGGCTGACTTTTTCTAATATGAAACCACATTATTTGATTTTTCTTTTCTTTCAACGAAAGCATAAGTTGATTTGAAATGGGAAAGAAATAAAATCAAGAGATTTTTTTTTATAAAAGAAAAAAATAAAAGAGAAGAATAAGGATGGTGATGAAAGTGATGGAGACAGTAACACAGAGAGGAGTGGGTTTGCGTGTTCCTCGCGAGTTTCTTTCTCTTTTCCTTTTTTCTTACCCGAAAAAAGATCCACCACCACCACCAAGGTCCATAGATAGAGAGACAAAGACTTTGTGAATTGAAGAGTTCCAATTCAATTATTTTCTCTTTTAATTCATTTTTATTGTTCTTCTCCTTCGTCTACAAAGCAAACCTTTATGATCTATGTATCTTATACCATTAATATATTTGTAGTCTATCTTCCATGGGATGCATGCAATAATCTAGGCGGTGTAACAAGTCCTTTTCATCAAAGTTCCTCCCATAGTCGAGATGGGGTAAATTCAGATTAAGGGTGGGTATTTTATCCGAGACATGAATTTGTACCCTAATCCAGCCTGCAAAATTTGAACCAAAATCCAAACTGAAATTGAAAAATATCCGAATGAATATTGAGTTAGGAGAGATTAGATATTCGAACCCAAATGAACATGTGTATATTTAATAATATATTTCTAGTTTACTTCTCCTATTTTATCAAAATATTTATATTGATTTTGCTCATGACTCAGAATTAGATAATTCATAATATACATATTATTACAAATAAATTGATTTACTATTCGTTTAAAATACATTCCATTTTTTTTTGTTTCACGCATTAACAAAATTTGTATTCAAAATCTTAAAACAACAACCAAATTAGTATTTTTCTATTTTCAAAATTTTTATCTCCAAACCTATTAATCATCCAAGCTA
This sequence comes from Moricandia arvensis, assembly GCA_905132765.1. Classification (NCBI taxonomy): domain Eukaryota; kingdom Viridiplantae; phylum Streptophyta; class Magnoliopsida; order Brassicales; family Brassicaceae; genus Moricandia; species Moricandia arvensis. The sequence goes on along the minus strand of CAJHQP010006860.1, from coordinate 28,983 downwards.
TTAATTTTTTTAAAAAATCAATTAAGTTAATGATAAAATTTTAAGTATAAGAAACTTGAAAAATAAAAAAAAAATGATTTTTTTAAGTCTAAATATCTAAAACCCGATCCAAATAACCGAACTCAAACTAAAAATACCTAAACCGACCCAATATGTAAAAATATCCGAACGGGTTCTATATTCTTATATCAAAATATCTAAAAATCCAAAATACCCGACCCAAACCCAAACGGATATCCGAACATCCAGCCCTAATTCAGATGGTAACATTTTTCTTGTTTAACTAATGTTAGTTTCATATGCTGTTCAAGGGAAGCGGAGCAAGTTCTTAGGATAGGTTGAACTTAAAACTCAATTAAAAAATCATATCTACTTTTATCAATTCCATCATTGTTACATGTTTTAAAGCATAAGTATCGAATCTTAGATGATAGATCTTCATGATATGTATAACTCAAAAGATTTCAACTTTTTATGAGAAAATGAAAAGAAAAAGAAAGAGAAAGGTGGATTCTGCAGTTCACTGTCACTTAGTTCTGAAGAAATTAACTGAAGTGAATCGTTCCCCTCTGACGTCTTTGCTTTGAACACACACATACACACTCATTTCTATAATTACATTTATATATATATATATATATATATATATATATACATATCTCTGACATCACGGCTTTGTTGGTGAATAATAGAGTAAAATGGTGGGATAAAAAAGGTTGAAAGAGAAGAAAATAAAAAAAAGTAAAATTGGGAGTAAAACTTTTCACTTGATTACTATAGCGTAACATATTACTCTAGTTTTACTTTTCTTTGGCTTTAATGGGAGAAAAAATTTTTCTATCTGATTGACTAAAAGTCAGGGTAATTCAGCAGCGTAATTCAACATAAAACACTTTTACTCCAATACATTATCATTAGATATGCCTTTCAATCATACTCCACATGTCGTAACACCATCCGTAGTAACTAATTTGCTAAAGGAGTATCTATCAAATTTAGATTCCGAATGGAGAAAACGGATTAAGCAATTACAGATCTAACGGATCAAACAGATCAAGTGTAAAGAAGATGGATCAAGCGGATCTAACGATATAAATGTGAAGCAAATAGAATCAATGGTCTAAAATGTTTGAATTGGGAAAGTAAATAAAAAGTGATTCAATACATATTTAGAATAAATTTTTATTTAATAAATAATTTATAGTTATTAATATTTTTTAGTCAATAAAAAAATACTAACTATACATACAAGGCTATAACATAAAAACTGTTTTGTAAAAACTATTGTTAATTATTTTATTGCTTATTTTTATGTAAAACTATTGAAAAGTACAAAAACTCAAAACTGTGTTAAAACATTTTATATAAAGTAATATTATTTTATTATATTTACTTGTAAAATAACAGCTAGTATTTATAGAAGTGTGGTTGAAAAATATACTTACTGTGTTCAAAACATTTTATAAAAAATAATATAATTTTATTATATTTGCTTACAAAAGAACTGCTAATATTTATGGATCACTTCATTTGGAATGTTTCTTCTGCTCCACTTTATTTAACATTGTAGTGATTAAACAAAAAAACTGGTATGTCCTGTTAGGCTTTGAAAAAATCTGTGATTGGAAAATGAAAGAGGATCATCTAATTTGAGCGTATTGTCACGCACCGTTTTCAGATGGACGGTTCGTGACCACGGGACGCGCTGCGTGTAGGATCATCATGACTGGGGCAGGGGCGTGCTCCAGGGAAGGGGCGTGCAGGACAAAGGTTGGATAGACCCTTTGGAGTTCAGGCAGACCGACCCGGAAGAGTTCGGGGTATCTGTCGCTGATCGAGGATCTGACTTTGAAGAAGGGACTAGGCCATCCCTGCACAAACTGGTCGGGTACTGGAGCCGTACCCCTGATGAGCCCGAGGCAGGGCGAAACCAGTCGGAAATGATCCAAAGTATGAAGGCTGGCTCGACTAGACAGAGGTGTTGTCGAGCGCCGCACGGTCTTCGAGGTAAAGCCCGTGACAAATGGTATCAGAGCAGGGTTCGTTAAACGTTGCTCCTCCGAGCACCCAAGGCGGGTAGTGAGGACCTCATTGTGACGGTTCGTGACCACGGGACGCGCTGCGTGTAGGATCATCATGACTGGGGCAGGGGCGTGCTCCAGGGAAGGGGCGTGCAGGACAAAGGTTGGATAGACCCTTTGGAGTTCAGGCAGACCGACCCGGAAGAGTTCGGGGTATCTGTCGCTGATCGAGGATCTGACTTTGAAGAAGGGACTAGGCCATCCCTGCACAAACTGGTCGGGTACTGGAGCCGTACCCCTGATGAGCCCGAGGCAGGGCGAAACCAGTCGGAAATGATCCAAAGTATGAAGGCTGGCTCGACTAGACAGAGGTGTTGTCGAGCGCCGCACGGTCTTCGAGGAAAAGCCCGTGACTAATGGTATCAGAGCAGGGTTCGTTAAACGTTGCTCCTCCGAGCACCCAAGGCGGGTAGTGAGGACCTCATTGTGGTGGCGATGTTAGGCGCGGAGTCGAGTCATCCAGTGAGTGGAGACGAGGTGTCTTGCAACGGGATGTTACTTCGCCAAGCTCCCGAGGTGGGATAGGCTGGGAACTTTCATGAGATGGCGAGAGGCGCGGAGTCGAGTCATCAAGTGGAGGGAGACAAGAGTTGTCTCGTATCATCCAAACGAACGATCAAGAGGAATTCTCCCCGTGCACGAGGACGTGCACATTGAAGGGTGGTGGAGAATGTCACGCACCGTTTTCAGATGGACGGTTCGTGACCACGGGACGCGCTGCGTGTAGGATCATCATGACTGGGGCAGGGGCGTGCTCCAGGGAAGGGGCGTGCAGGACAAAGGTTGGATAGACCCTTTGGAGTTCAGGCAGACCGACCCGGAAGAGTTCGGGGTATCTGTCGCTGATCGAGGATCTGACTTTGAAGAAGGGACTAGGCCATCCCTGCACAAACTGGTCGGGTACTGGAGCCGTACCCCTGATGAGCCCGAGGCAGGGCGAAACCAGTCGGAAATGATCCAAAGTATGAAGGCTGGCTCGACTAGACAGAGGTGTTGTCGAGCGCCGCACGGTCTTCGAGGTAAAGCCCGTGACTAATGGTATCAGAGCAGGGTTCGTTAAACGTTGCTCCTCCGAGCACCCAAGGCGGGTAGTGAGGACCTCATTGTGACGGTTCGTGACCACGGGACGCGCTGCGTGTAGGATCATCATGACTGGGGCAGGGGCGTGCTCCAGGGAAGGGGCGTGCAGGACAAAGGTTGGATAGACCCTTTGGAGTTCAGGCAGACCGACCCGGAAGAGTTCGGGGTATCTGTCGCTGATCGAGGATCTGACTTTGAAGAAGGGACTAGGCCATCCCTGCACAAACTGGTCGGGTACTGGAGCCGTACCCCTGATGAGCCCGAGGCAGGGCGAAACCAGTCGGAAATGATCCAAAGTATGAAGGCTGGCTCGACTAGACAGAGGTGTTGTCGAGCGCCGCACGGTCTTCGAGGAAAAGCCCGTGACAAATGGTATCAGAGCAGGGTTCGTTAAACGTTGCTCCTCCGAGCACCCAAGGCGGGTAGTGAGGACCTCATTGTGGTGGCGATGTTAGGCGCGGAGTCGAGTCATCCAGTGAGTGGAGACGAGGTGTCTTGCAACGGGATGTTACTTCGCCAAGCTCCCGAGGTGGGATAGGCTGGGAACTTTCATGAGATGGCGAGAGGCGCGGAGTCGAGTCATCAAGTGGAGGGAGACAAGAGTTGTCTCGTATCATCCAAACGAACGATCAAGAGGAATTCTCCCCGTGCACGAGGACGTGCACATTGAAGGGTGGTGGAGAATGTCACGCACCGTTTTCAGATGGACGGTTCGTGACCACGGGACGCGCTGCGTGTAGGATCATCATGACTGGGGCAGGGGCGTGCTCCAGGGAAGGGGCGTGCAGGACAAAGGTTGGATAGACCCTTTGGAGTTCAGGCAGACCGACCCGGAAGAGTTCGGGGTATCTGTCGCTGATCGAGGATCTGACTTTGAAGAAGGGACTAGGCCATCCCTGCACAAACTGGTCGGGTACTGGAGCCGTACCCCTGATGAGCCCGAGGCAGGGCGAAACCAGTCGGAAATGATCCAAAGTATGAAGGCTGGCTCGACTAGACAGAGGTGTTGTCGAGCGCCGCACGGTCTTCGAGGTAAAGCCCGTGACAAATGTTTGTCACGGGCTTTACCTCGAAGACCGTGCGGCGCTCGACAACACCTCTGTCTAGTCGAGCCAGCCTTCATACTTTGGATCATTTCCGACTGGTTTCGCCCTGCCTCGGGCTCATCAGGGGTACGGCTCCAGTACCCGACCAGTTTGTGCAGGGATGGCCTAGTCCCTTCTTCAAAGTCAGATCCTCGATCAGCGACAGATACCCCGAACTCTTCCGGGTCGGTCTGCCTGAACTCCAAAGGGTCTATCCAACCTTTGTCCTGCACGCCCCTTCCCTGGAGCACGCCCCTGCCCCAGTCATGATGATCCTACACGCAGCGCGTCCCGTGGTCACGAACCGTCCATCTGAAAACGGTGCGTGACATTCTCCACCACCCTTCAATGTGCACGTCCTCGTGCACGGGGAGAATTCCTCTTGATCGTTCGTTTGGATGATACGAGACAACTCTTGTCTCCCTCCACTTGATGACTCGACTCCGCGCCTCTCGCCATCTCATGAAAGTTCCCAGCCTATCCCACCTCGGGAGCTTGGCGAAGTAACATCCCGTTGCAAGACACCTCGTCTCCACTCACTGGATGACTCGACTCCGCGCCTAACATCGCCACCACAATGAGGTCCTCACTACCCGCCTTGGGTGCTCGGAGGAGCAACGTTTAACGAACCCTGCTCTGATACCATTTGTCACGGGCTTTTCCTCGAAGACCGTGCGGCGCTCGACAACACCTCTGTCTAGTCGAGCCAGCCTTCATACTTTGGATCATTTCCGACTGGTTTCGCCCTGCCTCGGGCTCATCAGGGGTACGGCTCCAGTACCCGACCAGTTTGTGCAGGGATGGCCTAGTCCCTTCTTCAAAGTCAGATCCTCGATCAGCGACAGATACCCCGAACTCTTCCGGGTCGGTCTGCCTGAACTCCAAAGGGTCTATCCAACCTTTGTCCTGCACGCCCCTTCCCTGGAGCACGCCCCTGCCCCAGTCATGATGATCCTACACGCAGCGCGTCCCGTGGTCACGAACCGTCCATCTGAAAACGGTGCGTGACAGTATGTACCGCTATAAGAAATTCAAAGCCTTATTAGTCGTATTTTTAATACAATTGCGGGTGATTCTGAAACGATAAGACTAACTTCTCAATATTTAATTCTCAGCAGGCATAGTCTAATGGGCCTAAAGCCCAATCGATTTGCTCTTCAGAGTTCAAGCTGTTTAGTAGACTCATCGATGTGGGATGTTGGACGGCCGTTACTTCTAATAATTTCATATACTGTTGTTTTCGGATCATTACAAATAAGAAAGCATTTCTTAAGAACAATTGAGAAGAAAAATTAAACTGAGAATGGATGGTAGGAGCCGCGCGAACGCAGGCTCCCTCTGCCACAAATAATGACGCAGGCTCTCCCACTTGGGGAGACCTTAGACTAAGCGCCCCTCCGTTATGTGCAATGGAGGTCACTAGCCTAGGCCACTCGTCTTCTTGATCACGAATCGACCCCGTCCAGGTAAGTGATTTGCTTGTTCCTTGCCCTTCTCCTTTTATACTCTGCTCAGCGAGCCCTTTCCTTTAAATGTAACCGATGCGGGAATTTTAGACATCTCTCACTCGCATGCTTTAAACGGCAAAACTGTTGGGTTTACACATGGGCCGGACACTACAGGCCCAGTTAAATGTTCGGTAGTTTCTCATTGTTAAAAGCATAGTTGGCGAATTTGTTTATAGAAAGATGACTCATTAAGACGAGAAGTGAGATTGAGACTAGTATGCTAGCTTTTAACAAACGTTCTTTACAAACTTTAAAAACATATTGAATCTGATTTGTGTGTTAAGTTGTTAACGTACATAGCAGATAAACGTGGGGAATATTTCAGTTCATCTATAAAACGGAATAAAAGTATTCATTATTTTTTCTGAAAGTGTATGTATCTCTTACAGATTAGCATCCCGTACTTTGCAAACAATCTGCAGGGCTTAGGGGCTATATAACCATAGTCAATCCCATTTCAAAGTAGTAAAGAAGGATTCAATAAACATTAAAATTTGCACTAGCTAATAATATTGCCTACAACAGGCATTAGCCAAAGATTGTTTTAGTCTTTATTCAAGTTATCAGGCTTGAGAAATTTGGGGTAACGATCGGTGGCTCCAGTTTTGTGATCATAGTACTCCACTGCGGCTGCTCCAGCTAGAGCGGCCAATGTCAGCGCCTGAGCGTGAAGCCTGAATCAAGAAAATGTAATGGTGAAGAATAATCAAAGATCATCATCAACAACAACAACATGCATGGTAAGAGGAACCAATCCACTACAATTAAAAAAGACTTAACATGACCGTGCATTTGTGATACCTCCGAGTATCCATCACCTTAAATTTTTCTTTTTTTTTTTTTGATTGAAAAAAGGTTAAAACCGGATCTATTAGAGATACAAAACTAATTTCCGAGTAGAGATACAACCCACGAATAGACTCTCTCCTGGACATTCAAATGGGCCGAAAGAAATAGTCTATATCCGTGTAGCCAGCGGAGTTCGGACCTCGGGTTTACTATATATCGGGTTTCCCATTAAGTACCTTTGGCCTACCACCGAGTGGTTACCTTAAATGTTTCTTCAACAATATGTTTACAAGTACAAAAACAGGCATAGTGGCAAGGATGATGTTATACGAGAAGATTAGATGTTGTCAGTGTTAGTATTCTAAATCTGAGTATCCAGTAAAAACGAAGAAACAACGAGAACTAGGGATTTTCTTTAGGAGAATCTCAAACACACACGCAAAGATACAGAGTAAACATAGTTGATGCTCATGCTTCCTCAAGCATGAAAGGCTTTTCTACATGGAGGGAGGTGGTGATTATGCAAATCTTTTTTGAGCATTAAAAAGAGACAATCTAACTTTGATATCTTATTTAACATTTAACTAAAAAGAAGAAGTTCGATTAAGAAAGAAAAATTAATTACCTGGCGTGGATGATACGGACACTGGTTTTCATACCAGGTTTAGACCAGTTGTAGGCGATCGAACCAGAGATACCACTCAGCCATAAACAACCTATATCAACAAGACGAACACAAATATTATCAGACACAGACAAAACCGCAGAGACAAACAATGTCTGAAACATATTCTAGTTTGGAGGAATAAAAACACAGATCCAGACATTAAAATTATTCACAGATGAATACTACATAACCCTAGGATCTTCTATAACGCAGAATATCCCTCAAAAACTGGATTAGCGAATTCTTATTCACAGAGGAAATAGAGAATGAGAATGATTACCAACGGTACGAAGCTTGTGATCAACGATCCATTCCCTTATTTCTGCAAACTTTGTCTTTGATTCCGCCATTTGATGATTGATGATCCACGACACAACAACCAAAAATATATATATATATTCGCAAGGAAAAATAAATATTGTAAGAGAGAAAGAAACAATGTGCGTTTCGTGGCGGTTTTAAAGCAACACAGAGGCGGAATTTTTAAAGGAAGGGGAAACCAATTTGCTAACTTGCGCTACATTCCCACATAGTTAGGGTCCTCCTAGTTACGGTAATAATAATTAAATCAGTCTTTAGTTTCCTGTTAATAAAAAAAAAAAAATTCTCAAATATACATTTTAAGTTCTATCATAAAAATAAATTTCAAAAAAAAAATGATCAAAACTAATTTATAATTTTCAAAATTTTAATATATATTTTTTAATTTTAAATCTCATTTCCAAAACCATATCCCATAATAACCATAAATTTAAATTAGTTAACTAAAAATGATAAATATATATATTTACACCTTTAGATAAAATTTTGGTTAATTTTTTTTCTTAAATTTTTTTTATATCTATCTTAGGCATTCCTCTAAAAAAAAGTTACCAAGAAGAGAAGGAATATATAATCTGTATACTAATTCGTATAAGAAATTTGTATACTAATTCGTGTAATTCGTTTACTAGCTGTATAGCTAATACGAGAGGTCAAGGTTTGACCGATTGTTTAGACGAGTCAAAAATGGTTTTGTCAACCCAAGAATCAAAATTCAAAACCACTCTAACCTTTCAACCACGACGAAAGCAATATCACATGTTTCAATCACGCGTCAAATAAAAAAACTATTACTTTTGGTGTTTAACATCACAGCCCTTATATTAATTAATAAATCGTAAACGCAGAGGTTTGTCTTTTCAACAAAGACAATACAGCGTAAGGTTTGTCTTTTCAACAAAGACAATACAGCGTAAGGTTTGTCTTTTCGTTTCAGAAAGGAATAGATTGCATCCGTGTTGAGTTGATAAAAAGGAATCTACTTCTCTAGAACAGCAAATAGAAAGGAGAGAAACACAGTACTACAAGTCTGTCCTCTTTCTTTCCTGGATTTGGAGCCATTACTTCCTTCTCTACCCAAATGTTGAAATGAGGAAGTTTTTGTATATGCTCATAAACTTGGCCACAAATGCTGCACAGTGTTAACAAACCACCACTTATAAATATGTGCGTGAACACCCAACAACAACATTAACTACACAGATGTAAGAAGATGATTTCTTTCGTCTTTTAGTGTAACCTATATGAAGAGTTTATATACCTTCTATGTGGAATATTGGCTTTCTGTCCTAATCTCATCCGATGTTCCTGTTAACAAGGGTCGAAGATAACATCATCATCAAGTATGCCATCAAATCATATCAAAGGACCATATCTCAGTCTCAAAAGAGAACACAGATGTTGAAACAAAATTCTCGAGCTATAAGATGCAAATAATCTTACATAATATGCGGCCCAGTGACAGACTTCAAGCTTCAGCTCTGAGTCCAGTTTCCTCAGCAGTTCATGAAGAAGTCTCTGGAAAAAAAGTATAAGCTATGCGTAAAAAGAAAAGAGAAAGGGACACGACTATATAAAACTCAAGAAACAGAATTGGGTTTTGTTTGAAACCTTCAGTATGATTTCTGGTGGAATGCAATTAACTAGCAACTCGTATACCTTGCCTCGCACCTGAAACAAACTGAAGAAGTAGACAAGATAGATGATATAAATCAAGGGATGTTTCATCTCAATATATTTGTATAGCTAAATGATTTACTAAAGTATGACCATTTAGGACTCTGTTCCCTCAACATGTCAGTTGATATTTCAGCAACATACTCTTCCCAATCCATGGGAGATATCACTTGGTTATCTGTGAACGGATAGCTACAAAGAAAAAAACATGTTAATTATTTTTCAAAACAACTAAAAGAATCAATCAGACTCATTTGATTGACTCCATAGATACAGTTAATGAAGCTTACTTTTGGACACGACAGGTTTCAAGAGACAAAATAGCTCTTCTTAGACTGCGGTTTGATTTTTCGGCAATACGAGCAGCAAAGCCATGGGGAAGTTGTAGACTTTCTTTCTTTGCAACGAACTCCAACACTTTCACTATCTGGAAACAGAGAGATACACTTTTGTAAACAATGCATACATGTTTTTGCAAGAAACTTTACACAGGCCAAATTAAGCAAACACTGAATCTTATGTCATCTTCCTGCAATCCTGCTAGCAACGACAGATTCTTAAGTTACATTTACAGAAAATTCTACAGAACAGGCAGTCATGAAAGATGTTTCATAGAGGCTAAATGGGTCAATGTACATATTTACAAGTTTTAAACTAGTTGCGTTCTTGCCAGTCTAAGTGAGAAGTACACAGTAGGAAGGCATGAATATGTAAGAATCTATTTATATAATGAAGAGGATTTGGTTGGCTGATAATCTAAGAGAATATTCGGGAAAAAGCAGAGGGAAATAGCTTCTGTACCTCTTCCTGCGAAGGTGCATTTATCCTCACATTGAGACAACGAGACTTAATGGCTTCTGTAACCTTTGAAGAACTGTTACAGCATAAGATGAGACGGCATGATGAGCTATATTTCTCCATTGTTCTCCGCAGAGAATGTTGAGCTTCTCGTGAGAGCTTGTCAACTTCATTTAGTACCAACACTGCCAAAACAAGAAAAAACACACACAAAAATCATGAGTTTCTGCATAGCTAAATACTTTTCGCATATACCAGTCATCAATATGTGAAAATAAGTTAAACTAATTGGGCAGGATATGGAGGCAAACACATAGCCTATAAACAATGTAAGAGACTAGATAAGTTGATAACCCATAACACATAACCGTTTCAATGTATAATGAAGACAACCAGTGGAACATGAAGCCTAAAGTCTAGAAACACCGAGGCAACCACCTAACTGATCATGAAAAAAGAAAAGAAAACCATAATGTGAACCATAATAATGTAGACCAAGTCAACTACAACAGCATGTAGAAGGAAGATGAAACAAATGCCCTTATAAAAAGCGGCTTTTAAAGCCTAACTATTCGTAGATGCTTCAAACAAGTATTCTGACTTTTGAGACCTAGACATCCAAAATGTCACCACCACTGAGTAATAATGTATTGAAATAGTCAGACGGATAACTAATTCTTACCCTTATATCCCTTCTTTCCTTTGGTGTCAATGGGCCTGTTCTTAGCCATTTCTTTAATGATCTCTTGGACGATGTATCTGTCCTGAAAGCCTGCATCACTTGGAGTAAGTTCCACATGATTGGTGCTTGACAAAGTAGTGAGCTCCAGATCAATAGTTCTACTCCCAGCCTGCATTTTCCAAAGTTAACATAACAAAAAAAATTAAAAAAACTTAAGAAAGGTAGAAAATGATTATAAGGTAAAAACATATTATTAGAGCAACTACAAAAGACCCCAAGACTTCAATGGGTTTGGCTTAGTAGGTTTCATATACAAAACTGACAATTCTCACAACGTTGACATATTTTAACGAAGGGCCAACAAAACGTAAATGATAGCAAACGCAATTCACAACTATCTGTTCACAAGTACAAGAAGATACTGAAAAACCGTCTACTGATCCAACAAGGGCACAAAACGAATATGGATGTCAAGCAGAGGAAGTTAGAAGAATAAAGCAACTCACATCGACTTTCCATGCCCTGTTCTCTACTTTCACCTGCAGAATGCAAACGAAACAAGTAGCAATCAGAAGATAAACATCAAACCAAAGAGAAAATAACGAGTTAGTGCTAGTAAGATTCTCAACATGCCAAAACACTTTGCTCAATAACAAAAAGGTTCAAAGTCTTCACCTTTTGGTATCACCAAACTAAACCCATGAAAGAAAACAAAGTGGAAAGTAAGGATTACCTTCTCTGCACTGGCACCATATATCTGCTTGAGAAGCGCCATGATTAGGGTTTTCTTACCCGAACCAGACGGTCCATAAAAAAGCAAATGCGGACAATCTTGCTCCGTTACCTAAGATGAAAATCAAAAACCAACGTTCAATTCCATCGCAACCAACACCAAGACATTAAAAATCAAAACTTTGAACTAGGGCTTGAGCCAGAAAAGGCGTACCAATTTCTTGAGATTTTGGGCGATATCCTCGTGAACGATGACTCTGTCGAGCGCTTTTGGCCTGTACTTGTCGACCCACAACATGTTAGCTCACCACCGGAGGAGTTTCGGAGAAAAGTGGCGGGAAAGAAGTGAATCTCTTCTTCGTCTTCCTCCGCACTCTCAGCAGCTTCTAGTGAAAGCGTCTCTCCTAGTTTGATGATGCCTTAGCAAATCGAACCCTCTTTCTCACTCAGAGTGTTAGAGTAATTAATGTAGGACTTTAAAATTTTATTATCCATACAAAACGGGTCAAATAGATCCAATATAGCGGGTATTATTCTTGTGATTGTTATTTAACTTATTAGTAATAGGTTTGGGGCTTTGGGCACTGTTCAGTTTTGGTTTGGATATTTTTGTATTTGGTTTTCAAGTTTTAGGGATCTAGGAACTATTCAGTTATTTACGATTTGATCCAATTTAATTTAATTATTTTAATTTTTGATTTGGTTCGAATAGTCAAATTCATGACCAGCTAATATTCAAAAAAGTTAAAGTTCTATGTAGTTTTGGTTGCTCAGGTAATTTTGGATGATATAGATAAAATTTGTTAGATTATTTGAGTTTTCATGTTAAATATTAGATAATAGAGGTTTTCGAATAATAATGTAAAGTAATTCAAATTATTTTTACAAAATTGGGTTAAAAATATTCAAATAATTCATGTTTATAAATAATATTTTTAAAATATTTAGTTATTTAAAAATTAAATATATTTGATATTTATATTTAAAAATATTTGGATACATATTTGGTTCTCGGTTTGATTCATGTTTAAATTTATTTAAAATTTGGTTTTAATTACAGAGATATAAAATCCTTTGGAATATTTATCAAATTCAGTTTGGTATGTCTCGTTTCGGTTATTTTGGTTCGGTAGGCCTAGTAACATCAACAAAGGATATTCACTACAAAGAGTTATGAGAAGACATATACAAAAGTTACTACGAATCTGACATATATCCTAAGTCCTACCCATTAGTATTACAACTTCGCATAGAGTTCTGTTTCTTTTTCACGGTCTACTTAGAGTTTCCAATAGATCTTGAACCTGTGGCAAACACCAGTGACCAAACCCCAAAAGAGAATCTCCGCGAAGATGACATACATTAGGACACCAACTCTTCTTGAATGCCAAACTCTGATGAAAACATGTTGTTTAATCCAATTAATCTAAAACACAATCACCATAACAACAAAACTGTTACCAAACATTCAACTACATCATTAAGAGAACACTAAGACTCATGTAAGACGTTACCAATGTATTGCTCAGGTGGTGATAGTACCAACCGTTGAAGAAAGCAGCCAAAATGCCTTCAGCTCCCATCACGTACACCAGCATTGCGTTCATTCCTATCCATTTTAGAGGTAGAAACATGTGCTTCCACTCCATTATCCACCTGCAATCCCGGAAAATAACTTATCTAAATCTTATGATATACATCTAATCAACTAATCCTTATCACAATAGGATTTATATAATATTCTTTGGTTTAGACTTCATAAACTTCATGGGCTTCACTTCTTTATCGGACTTCAACGGTCCATAACAATTGGTTCGCAAGATATACATCTTGCTCTCTAATATATCTCTAATAAGATGTTTGTGAAACAGTCCTTTTTGTTTATCAGTGTGGTGGAACAAGAATCACCAAGAGAATACAAGGCAGAGAAGACAAGAGCGGCTGCCCGGAGGTAACACATGTGTAGCTGAAACTATAGAGCTGTTTGTTCAAAGGCATCACTGCAAACATTATCAGTTTGTAGTATATGTAAGAGAATTAGAGAAGAGAATGTTTGTGAACAATGTGTTTACTCACAGTGGGTGAAATGTAGAGTTTAGTCCGAGAGCGAGGAGAGCTAGACCAGTGGAGATCCAATGTTTCAACCGAGCTGAATGCCCCTGAGATTTTTTTGGTAATGATGAGAAGACAAAACTGTGATAGTACCTAGGAGCATGAGGCTATTATGTTTCATCACATTAACCTTAAAGTGTAAGATAGTATGTCCAAAATGGACTCCGATGATTGTAGAAAGAATAGCAGATATAGAGCTGCATCAGACAAGTATCAGACTGTTTATAAACTTCTCATTAGAGGATGATGATGTTCGGTTAGTGGTAAGATTAGACTTAGTACTCCTTCAGGTTCAAACGGAGCATGACACCAAGACGGTGCATCTTGGCGCAAAGGTCTCTCGTAGGGGGAATCCTCAGTGCAAGCCTAAGTCTCATAAAGAACACATTAGGTGGTTGTGTCCATTGACATGAAACATAGATCATTGGAGTATTGTACCTTGGATCGTCTCCAAGCAGGATGGTGATACATATGGTTGATCCCTAGAACTTGTCTATCAACATATCCAACAGCATTGCAAGGAGGGTTTAGCTTCCCTCTCACTCCACATGAAACCTACCAACAACGTTTCTTCTATCATCTAATCACAGACGCTTACACAAGACTTAGTTAACAAAATCGACACTTACGGATTGGATCTTCCCATTGAGAATGCTATCTTTATCATAGACAACAAACTCCCAGTCAGGAACATAAGTTCCATAAAGTGTGGCAAGATAAATCACAAGAAACTGATCCCCCACAATCCCTGTTAATGTAAAAGAATAATAAACTGAAACTCTTTTCATGAACTTCAATTCTAAATAACTCAAACTGTCAGGTTTACCAATGCCAATAATATGACTTGAATATTGAGAAACTCCCAGTTGATAGATTCTCCTCCTCATGTGAGTCCTTTGTGAAGATCTCCACCAATGCTACTACCAAGTAGGACAAAGCTATTCTCTAACACGAAAACAGACAAACATTAACACTTTTAAGACAGTTAGTATATTATATACACAAGATGAATCATTAGCAGTCTGAGACAAGACCTGAAGAATCCCACAAAACCTCATCTTAGTGACATCAACACCATAGGTTAATTCATCAGGAGCATGAGAGAAAACCACCTACACATCAAAAGAAATGAAGCTTTCATCCATTATCTATTAGTGCAGTGTTCTAAAAATCGGAATAGGCAGTGTCTAGGCGGCAAATGGAACCTATAGGAAGCCATTTTTCTTCAGAGACTTTTAAAAAAATCTATGTGAGTTCAACAACTCGGTCTCAGCGGCAAATCAGACCTATACGAAGCGATTTTTCTTGAGAGACTTTTAAAAAAAATCGGTATATGAGTTCAACAAATCGGTCTAGACGCCAGTATAATCATTAATCCTCTATAAAACGTCTAATTGCCGCCTAGTGATTTCCTGAACAAACAATAATGATATCATGTTTTGAGGGCTAGAAAGTTACAAGACAAAGAACATCATTACCTTGTAGTAACAGACCCCAGAAGAGGAGCTTGCATGTCCTAAACCCCACCTTCTTACAAGCATCAAACTTGTTCGAAACCCGCTAAAAATTACACATTTTTCTATATGTTTGAGCCATCAGAGTAACAAAAAGAGAGCTTTCAAGTTCGAAAGTGGAAACCTTTAAGGCAAGAGCGATGGAGACGCCAACGATGAACAAAAAAGAAAGGCATGACGAAGTCCGCCAAGTTGCAGCCTTCCCAAGGAGCGTGAGCTATCACTGGCCAGTCTCCTCCGGCGTCATCCACGAGGATCATCAACTGTATCAGAAAATAAAGTTTGAAAATTTACAAGAGTAGAGAGATAGAGAGAGAAGAAAGAAAGATACGGCGACAGTGAGGCCACGGAAGATGTCTAGAGAAGCAAGCCGTCTCTTTGCGGCGAGGCTCTGAGTAGTGGAAGCAGCAGCTTCTTCGTGTACGAGGAGGCGTTGATCGTGACTAACATCCACCGCTTTTATTTCCGACATCTCTCTCTACTTAACTGTCTTATCGAAACATATATCACTGGTTTTGTACGAGAGGTGATTCTTTTATAGATATCATTTATTTATTTATTGTCATCTGATAGAAACCAAATCAAAATGTTCTTCACTGGTCTAATGTGGGAATTGTATAGAACAATTAATCGCAAATGTAAAAGCGTTTACATTCTCTATCCTTTCTATAATGTATACAATCAAACTCGTAGTTACTCGATTGTGTTACCACGGATATAAATACCGGTATCACCATAAATCATTAACTCAACTGAAAAGAATCCCGACTATTGTATAAAAGATATCTATATTATTAAAACAAAAGTACAAATTTGAGAATGCTAAAATTTAGTCATTTATTACAACAGTAATTAATGAAGCTATTGATGTTTTAATGAAGCTATGATTAATGAATGTTGTCTTATCCAAATTAACTTAATTGATTTATTACACTATAATAAATGAAGCAATTGATATTTTAATGAAACTACTAATTATGAATGTTGTCTTATCCAAATTTTAAAATGTTTTATTACATCTTCCTTTTTTACCTTTTCTAATTATTTCATTAATTGTATTTATTATAATAATTAACATCACTTATTTTACGTGTAAATTATAATAATTTCATATGTTTGAATAAAATTATTTTATTCGTGACAAAGATTCCAACCGGTTAATAAATAGTTTTTATTTATTCACATTCATCCAAGTATCCATCCGAATAGAAATCGGTTTTTTGATATCGTTTTTTTGTTGTTCTAAAACTAAACTACATGTAGATATTATAAATTTTTAGACGGTGTTTGAGTTGATCCTTTCGGGTCCGGGTAGGTTTATATGAACCTAAAAGTATTCAAATAACTTATATCACGAAACAAGATTTAAATTAACACCCGCTCGGTGAGCAGGTCCAGCTCTAATATTTATTATAATAATTAACATCACTTATTTTACGTGTTAATCATAATAATTTCATATGTTTGAAATAAAATTATTTCATTCGTGACAAAGATTCCAACCGGTTAATAAATAGTTTTTATTTATTCACATTCATCCAAATATCCATCCAAATATAAATCGGTTTTTTGATATCGTTTTTTATTGTTCTAAAAATAAACTACATGTAGATATTAAAAATTTCTAAACGGGGTTTGAGTTGATCCTTCCGGGTCCGGGTAGGTTCATATTATAAATTTCTAGACGGGATTGGAATTTATTTAAATTAACACCGCTCGGTGAGCGGGTCCAGCTCTAGTTCAGTTTGAATGACTGCCGGAATGAAATTAATGTTATATAATGTCGTTTTAGACCTAGGAAAATTAGAGATTCGACCCGAACTTCATAGTAATTTAAAAAAAGGAAATATATATATATATATATATATATTGTATTCGGATGTGGAGGGATTAGAATTTCGGCCCGAACTGACATAAAAACTTAATTTATTACATTTGTAACACCACAAATCCGATGTCGTCCAGCGGTTAGGATATCTGGCTTTCACCCAGGAGACCCGGGTTCGATTCCCGGCATCGGAGATCTTTTTTAGGTAAAATTTTAAATTTTATTCTATCTACTCAAGCCCACCTGATCCTGTAACATGGGCCATAATGGGCCAGAAGTATGATAGGCCCGCTAAAAACTTAGGGTTTTTAAATTTAAGGTTCTTAAGCCAAGTATAAACGCTGTAGTCTTCTCCGTCTTGTCGCTTCTCTTCCGTTGCCGCACTTGCTTTTGCTTCTCCTCCTCTGGTAAGCTTCCCACATTCCACTTAATTGTATTTTTATTTTGGCCACTTGATTAGCTGTGAATAGCTACTGATTTTTTTATAGAATAGTATTGGACTAGTAGTGTTCTGTTTATGCTGCACGCAAATAGATGAGTCGTTTGTTTTGGTGAATCCTAGATCTCTCGCTTACTATAAACACCATAAGATCTGTTAGGTTACGTATGTTTTGCAATCTCACTGAGTTTTATTAGCCGTATGTTTGAATATTCATGATAAAGCTAATCATCAAAGATGCAAAACGAAGAGGGTCAGGTCACAGAGTTATACATTCCTAGGAAATGGTAATACAACATTTTCTTCTTCTTATTATTATTCTGATTCTCTTAATTGATTATTATGTAGATCTCTTATATATACATTCTTCACTAAACAGATTGCTTCTTGTTATTGCAGCTCTGCTACTAACCGGATGATCACATCAAAGGATCATGCCTCCGTGCAACTCAACATTGGTCATTTAGATGCTGATGGCATCTACACTGGACAGTTCACAACCTTGGCTCTCTGCGGGTTCGTTCGTGCTCAGGTTTGTGAATACACGACTCTTGATTCTTGTTTTTTTTTTTTCAATTTGTCAATCGTGTTTGGTTCCGTCCCGGTTTAGCATTTTGTTTGTAAGATTTTAACCGATGTTATATATTGCAGGGAGATGCAGACAGTGGTGTTGACAGGCTATGGCAGAAGAAGAAGGTCGAAGCCAAACAAGTCTAAGATGCTTTAAGCTTTCTTTTATCTTTAGTAATTTTGTTATTTAATTATTGAAGATTATTAGACATAAACTTAAGTAATGATTTTTGCTTGACTCTTTATTTTAATGCCATGGATGCACTTGTTTTTTTCTGATTTTTCTCTAGAGATATTATACCTTTATTAGTGTGTCAAACCTATCACATTAACAAAGTCATAGATTGTTAGAGGATCTTCAACCCTAGAACTCCAAACGGGGTGTTTATTTTTTTGTTTTTTTTATAATTTTTAATTAAAATGAACTATTCATGGGACCATTGATTATTTATTATTTAGGAACAATATGTAATGGTGCTTAAAGTTTTAGTTGATCCCACTTGCTAAGCAACTTCTAAGAGCTTTGGTTTAAGGTGTTCTTAGTGACTAAAAAGATGGTTAACCATTTTACAGTGTTTTTAAACCTGTACCGAAAGCTAAACCGGAAATAATTTGGATCATGGTTCAAAGTGATTTAAAAATAATGTTAATAAATATGATACATAACTACAAAATACATAAATATCTAACATAAATCTTGTAAATATAAATTATGATCTTTTGTTCGTATAGTTAGTTTATGGATTCGTGATGATTTTAATTGTTTTTATTAAGTTCAATAGTTTTGAAATCTAATCCGACTATGTGACCGTGAAAGCTTGGGAAAACTCGTCATCGGAGACGTTCTATTAACAGGCTCTTAAATAGCCAATGTTGTTACAAGTCGTTACACAAAATCAGGATATACAAAATCGTATCAGATTTATACAGAGGAATATTCTATATCCTATTACCCTCCCGCAGTCGAATTGTCGGGATGACGAACAGTGAGACTGGAACGAAACTCGTTGAACAGAGAAGTCGGAAGTCCTTTTGTGAACACATCAGCAAACTGCATTGACGAAGGGACGAACATAACTTTCACTTGACCCATAGCCACCTTTTCCCGGACAAAATGAATGTCAATTTCGATATGTTTAGTTCGCTGATGTCGTACCGGATTATGTGATAGGTAAACCGAACTGATATTGTCACAATAGACAATGGACGCCTTTGTTATTGGAAAGCCGAGCTCGAAGAAGAGATTGCGTATCCAAGTCAACTCAGCTACTGCATTTGCTACCCCTTTGTACTCAGCTTCAGCGCTCGATCTGGAGACTGTTTGTTGACGTTTGGATGACCAGGAGACTAGGTTTGAGCCGACATAAACGCAGTAGCCAGAGGTGGACCGGCGTGTATCAGGACACCCGGCCCAGTCGGCATCCGAATAGGCCACTAAGTCCGTGATAGAGCTCCGTTGGAGCTGTAGTCCGTGAGCTTTTGTTCCTTGAAGATATCTGATGATGCGCTTCAAGGCATGAAGATGAGGCATCCTTGGATCGTGCATATACAAGCAAATTTGATGAACTCCGTATGCAATGTCTGGTCTGGTAAAGGTTAGGTACTGCAATGCTCCGGCTAGCCGTCGATATTGGGTTGCGTCGGGAACTTTTTCACCAACATTTGCAGCGAGCTTGGACTGTAAATCAACAGGTGTGGCAAGTGGTTTACAGTCTTCCATACCCGCGCGCTTGATTATGTCTTCAGCATAGGAACGTTGACTTAGAAAGATGCCGCTATTGATGAAGTCTGCTTTCACGCCGAGGAAGTAATGAAGTTTGCCAGAATCAGACATCGGGAACTCTGTTTGAAGTCGAACTACGATCTCATTGAGGAAGGTGGTATCAGATGCAGTAAGGATGATGTCGTCAACGTAAAGGAGGAGGTATGCACGTCTAGAGCCATTGTGATAGACGAATAGAGAGGCATCGCTTTTACTGCATTTGAAACCAATGTTAGTGATAAACTTTGCAAACCTTGAGTTCCATGCCCGGGGTGCTTGTTTCAGGCCATAAATGGCCTTGTTGAGTTTGCACACATGGGCAGGATACTTCTTGTTTACGTATCCAGGAGGTTGATGCATATATATTGTTTCTTCAAGTTCACCATGGAGGAAGGCGTTTTTAACATCAAGTTGATGTATGGGCCAGTTCATTGCAAGAGAGACATTGAGTACAGCACGTATAGTAGCTGGTTTTACGACCGGACTGAATGTTTCGTTGTAATCTATGCCTTCTTCCTGGGATTTGCCATTTGCCACAAGCCGCGCTCTGTGTCTACGTACGGTGCCATCTGCATTGAATTTATGCTTATACAACCACATACAACGAACAATGTTAGCATCAGGTGGACGAGGTACAAGATCCCAAGTTCTAGTTTTATCAAAGGCATCAATTTCATCATCCATAGCTGGAGTCCAATTAGGATCCAAGAGGGCAATACGATGACTGTTTGGAAGGGGTGAAACAGTTGAAAGTAAGGTGAACTGTTTCTTTGGCTTTTTAATTCCAGCTTTTGCTCTTGTTTGCATAGAGTGGCCTGTCCGAGTATCAGTGACAGGTGCAAGAGGTTGAGAGCTGGATGGAGCAGGAAGAGTATTGTTTAGGAGAGGAGGAAGAGAGGGAGTGTTTTCAGCTATCGTTTGAGAAGGTGAGGACTGGAGAATTTTTGTGAAGATCGGTGACGGCTCATCTGCAACATCTAAAAAACGATAAGTGGAAGAAGAAGGACGCTGAACTGCTGCAGGAAAAACTGTTTCATCAAAGAAAACATGACGAGAAATGATGATCTTTTTAGTTTTGAGGTCAAGGCAGCGAAAACCTTTATGATTAGAGGGATATCCCAAAAAGAGACACGGCGTTGATCTTGGAGCTAGCTTGTGAAGGTTTGAATGATTTAGGTTTGGAAAGCAAAGACATCCAAACGTTTTTAAATGATCATACCGTGGTGTTTTGTTGAAGAGAAGAGTGAATGGTATTTTGTGTTTGATTGAAGCCGAAGGAAGAAGATTAAGAACATGGACAGCAACGTTTAAGGCTTCAACCCAATAGCTTGGCGGTAAGTGGGCCTGAAAGAGAAGAGAGCGGATAGCATTGTTAACGGTTCTAATCATTCTTTCTGATTTACCGTTTTGCTGAGAAGTATGTGGGCAAGAGTAGCGAATACGAATTCCTTTTAATGAGAAGAAGTTTTGGAATTCATAATTGTTGTATTCGCCTCCATTGTCGCATTGCATAGCTTGTATACTAGTACTGAACTGTTTTTCAACATAAGAATGGAAGGTTAGAAATTTTGAAAACACTTCAGACTTGCGACGTAATGGAAATACCCATAGAAAGTGAGTAAAGTCATCCAAAAATAGGACATAATACTTAAACCCACTGATGCTGGGAACTGGGGAAGTCTAGACATCACTGTGAATGAGCTCAAAAGGCTTGAAAGTGACTGAAACAGAGTTGGCAAAAGGAAGCTTTATTTGTTTTCCCAATTGACAAGCTTCACAAGAAGAAGCAAGATTGTCATTATTACAAGAAATAAGATCAACAGTACGAAGAGAGAATAAAGAAGTTTTATTAAGATGAGCTAGTCTTTTGTGCCATAAGTCTGGCGAGTAAGACAGCAGAGCAGTAGAAGTTGAATGCGGAGAAGAGAGAGTAGCCGGAATGGAGTAGAGATCTCCGTCGCTATTACTGCGCAGTAGAACCATCCGAGTTTGAAGGTCCTTCACAGAAAAGCCAAACGGATCAAATTCAACAGAGCAAAAATTGTCTTTAGTGAATTTTCTAACAGATATCAAATTCTTGACAATTTGCGGAGTAATGAGAATTTGATTAAGTTGCAAAGAGCGAGAAGGAGTGTTTAGGACTGTATTACCCGAGGAAGTGACTGGAATCCTTGAACCATTTCCAACAATAACTGAATGTTTGACATCTTTGATAAGTTTAGAACTTAGAATACCTGCATTGGCGGCCATGTGTGCGGTTGCCCCGGAGTCCATATACCACTCAGCACCTGACGGATCTGCCAGAGTCATGGTGTTAAACGCTTGCGCAAAGTCTGTGGTTAGCCGAGGATCATTGATCATGATATTTGCTTGATGGTTGCTCTGCGGACGCGGGCCAAGAACACCTCGAGTTAACTGATTTGCAGGCAGATAGGGTCCCCATAGTGGATACTGCTGCTGCCATTGAGGAAACGGTGCAGACCAGTAGCCATTATTGGGCCATTGTTGCTGTTGAGAGCGGGAGTTGTTGTTGTTGCGTCCTCTGCCTCTGTTATTGTTGTGGCGACGTGAACCGCGGTTGTTGTTGTTGTTTCCTGAACGGTTTTGATTGTTCCTGGTAGGCGTGTGCTGCTGGTCGGAGACGGTGAGGATCGTTGAAGAGGAGGAAGAGTCAGAGGTGGGTGGCGCTTTTGTAGATTTGTTGACTCTCTTCTCTTCCATCTCCAACATAGATTGAGCCGAGTCAAACGAGGGGAATGGTTCGCGGTGCTTGATAACGTTAATGATGTTATCAAAGCGCTCATTTAGTCCATTCAACATATACATCACCAATGTACGATCGGAAACATGAGCATCAACATTAGTGAGTAAGTCTGAAAGAGATTTAAGTTTTTGACAGTAAACCTGAATCGTCATATCTCCAATCTCGGTTGTACGCAATTCATTGTCGAGTTGAATTGCCCTCGCCTCTTTGTTATTACGGAACTGATTCTCTATTCGGATCCAAATGTCACGTGAAGTGCCACCAGTTTTGAAAGAGCTTCGAAACAGTTTCGGAGCTAACGTGCCGTAAAGCCAGAGCTTTACCAGGCCATCTCGTTTGTGCCAAGCCGCATCATCATCACCCGTTGGAACAGAGGTTCCGTCTATGTGTCCAGCAACGTCGAAGGTAAGACAGTGTGTGTGAAATAACTCGCGCCACGCATCGTAGTTGTGATCGTCGAGATCAAGGATGATCGGAATGTGAGACTTTATGTTGGTAACACCAAAAACCCTATCGATATTTTGAGGAGCAGCCATTGAAGAGACAGAAAGATTTCGAAGAAAAGAAAAAAAATGAAGAAGAGAGAAGAAGATGGGTTAAGAGCAGGTTTGCTCTGATACCATGAAAGCTTGGGAAAACTCCTCATCGGAGACGTTCTATTAACAGGCTCTTAAATAGCCAATGTTGTTACAAGTCGTTACACAAAATCAGGATATACAAAATCGTATCAGATTTATACAGAGGAATATTCTATATCCTATTACGGTCCACGGTCGAACTAGTTATTAGACTCAATCCGGTGATGTAACCAGTTTATAGTTGAATCCGGTTCAACCATCGGACGGTCTGGTTTTAAAAATACTGGCATTTTAAACCTTTTTTTTTCTTTTTTAAAACAAAAACCATTTTAAAACAATAAACTTTACTATAAAAATGAAGAGAAGTAAATGCTACTCATGCATGATTTTATACATAAGTGTATGTTAACGTAAATTAGTTTCATAGAACTAGAATCAGAATCTAATCCCCGGTAGGTTCTCTTTTAACCATCAACGTAGTGTTCTTGTATGTTACAGTTTTGATTCCCTACGTTATAATGACTACTTTTTCTTATATGGAAAAGTACAATAGTTCGTTTGTATCAAGTACTGTATAAGACCAATCCAACAATACGATTCCCTTACGACACCACTATTACATAATATTCTTCGTCATCATCAAGATATGCGCATCTCAAAAGCCATCCATTCACTTCAATTTTATCTCTCTTTCCCAATATTATTCTTATTCCTTTTCTTTTGTACAAAAAGATTTATTCTTCTCAAAAAGTCCAATTATTCTCCTCCATCTTATTCAAAAATTTGCACCCAAAATACAAAATAGCATATTCGAAAATAGTACCTCACTTGCTGTAAAAATGTTATTTATATTACACATTTAATTTACAATAAGACATCTACTAAAATACAAAATACGTCTCTTATTGTGCCAAATCTCTTATTCAATTTTTATATTTGATTTAATTTAGTTTTCGTATTGAGATTTTTTCAGTGATAGTATTTGAAAATGCCATTCTACTAACACATTGTTCAAGCTCAATTTTATAATCATATAATTCTAAAACTTTAAACTCAATCACATGACGTAACAAGCGTTTGGATTGCCTTCGCTGAGTGCCTCAAACGATTCGGACGGCTGAGATCTATACGAATAAAACTCGGGCGGTGGAGATTCGTATCCCGTGTCCACGTACTCATAAGAATAATACGAAGGAGGAGCCGTGTAATACGACGCCGCATTATCATTCCCACCATTACTGGGCCCAGTTTGACACGGCCCATGAGCCGTGTTGTAACTCACAGTATAAGACGGCGCCGTTTGAGGATGCGAGTGATAATACGTAGGTGGAGGAGGACCGTACGTTTGGTGTTGGTAATGACGTGGAGGACTATGAGCCGTCGGATACATATGCTGCTGCTGATGATGAGGAGGATGGTATTGTTCTGGTGGTGGAGCAGAGTATATCACAGTCTCTGGTGGTCCATTATTGTGCGGCGGATGACCACCACCACCACCACCGCCGCCTCCTCCGCCTTCCATCACCACCGTGGTGCTCTTCTTCTTCTTTTTCTTTTTCTTCTTCTTCTTAGGAGCTCCATCTCCTGACGGTGGTTGTTGAGGTTGTCCGTTGACAAACGTCACAACTTGCTTCACTTGATCACCACCGCCTCCTCCGGGAGGCCCTCCAATGCATGCTCCGCCGTCAATCATCCCACCGTTGTTATTGTTGTTGCCGCCTTCGTCGTCTTCACTGCTGTCCTCATCTTCGTTTTTAGGTTTCTTTGGTTTCTTCTCTCTCTGGTAGTTACACTCGTTGTTGTTGTTGTTGTTGTCCATTGACGGTGGCCATAGCTCGGCGTGTCTACCGGCTTTCATGATCTTCTTTATCAGAAGCTCCGGCTCCACGTTTCCGACCACCGTTACTTTCTGTTGCTTCACGTCGATATTCGTTGTGTATACACCTAGCACAATAAAACATAAGAGACCGTTCAGACAAAACCAATATTACATGTTGTTAACGTGTGGTTTCGGGTTTGGGAGATTAAAGTTTCGGCCCGAACGTCCTAGTAATTCATGGAAAAAAAATAGAGATGATGTTTTACCTTCGATCTTGCTCAAGAGTTTCTTGATCTTTCTCTTGCATCCTTCGCAATGGATAGAAACTCTCAAAACCCATGTCTTGCAATAACAAAACACAAGGAAGAAGATTATATTTTAAAGAAAGGAAAAATAAAGAAGAAGAGTTGATTGTATATTGTGAATGGTCTTACGGTGTATCTGAGAGGTTCTTGGTATTCTTGAAAAACCTGTCTGTGATCTTCTTGGCATGTCTCTGCTTTGATCTCTGTTCCGATCTCGGTCCCGATTTGTGTTCCAATCGTTGTTCCAAGGTCCATTGGAGAGAGGATTAAAATGAAGCAGAGAGAAAGAGATGTTGTTAATGCAACTTCATGTGTAATATAGAACACATAATGTTGGCTTCTATATCTTTTCGAGAGTCCTCCTAGATAATATTCTCCACTATCCTTATTTTTATTCTAACAAAATACTATATTTGTTCATAAAACCTTTTTATTTTATTTAAGAGACTGTTTATCAAGACATATTATTCGCTCGCCCTGATTAACAAACTAATCTAGTAATCTATAATGTTCTACCTTTTATAGTTAAATAATGAATATCATTTTAAATATTTTAGATAAAAAAATATTTGAATAATTTGAAAATCTGGGCAAGTTAATTTATATAAATAATACTTTTATGTTATTTAGAAATTGAATATGAATGATATTCTAAATATATATTATGTATTTTTAAATCTTGGAAAGCTATTATGCTTTTAATTCAGTTTTATTTTTATGTTTCTAAAAATATAAGAAATATGCGGTTACATATATGAAATTTGATTTTAGTTTTAGTTATTCCGATTCAGTGTAGTTTAGTTTTTCAATTCTAAATAAATAATTTCTTAATTTTGTAGGAATATTTTTAAACCATTATTAATTTCACCTCTATAATAGTATATGAGATAAAATTGTTTAAACCATTTCTATTTACTTTTATATAATAGAGATTACTATATTTTTATTTATTTATTAAGAAAGAAATAATATATTTTTATTTAGAGATTGTTATTTTAGAAGAAATACATGAGAGATGGTCTATTGATATTTTGGAGATGAATCCAACGGCTGATATTACTCGAGGTTTTTATACCATCCTTCCTTTGCGACTCCCACGTGTAGCAACTAAATACGTCGACAACAAAATAATCATCATCATCGTGTAAGAGTTACCGTTGGATCAAAACTAATCTGAACTACCTTCACTATCACTCGGATCGCCACCGTGGCACTAACATGATTATATACATTATTACATGTTGTTGCTATGTCCTCATCTTACATAAATACTACTCTTTACTCTCTCCTTAGATCCGTTTGTTTAACAATCAAAATCCCGATGGAGTCATCACAAGCAGCAACTAAGCCAGCGAGAGGTGGAAGACGAGGAGGAGATCGCAAGAAGAGCGTCTCCAAATCCGTCAAAGCCGGTCTCCAGTTCCCCGTCGGTCGTATCGCTCGTTACTTGAAAAAAGGCCGTTACGCGATCAGATACGGCTCCGGTGCTCCCGTTTACCTCGCCGCCGTTCTCGAGTACCTCGCCGCCGAGGTAAAAAAACTCATTAGATCTCTGTTTGAATCTACACGACGAAACCAATATTACATATTGTGGTTTCGAACTATACGAGATTAGAGATTAGGACTTGCCCCGTAACCTCTTAATAATTAAAAAAAAAATTTACAGACATAACGAAACTAATATTATATGTTGTGGTTTTAGACCGGACGAAATTAAAACTTTGGACCGAACTTCCTAGTAATTAAAAAAAAAAGAATCTACAAATCTGATCTAAATTAATTTAATAGGTTCTTGAGTTAGCTGGGAACGCGTCGAGGGATAACAAGAAGAACAGGATAAACCCAAGGCATCTTTGTTTGGCGATAAGGAACGATGAGGAGCTTGGGAAGTTGTTGCACGGTGTGACTATTGCGAGTGGTGGTGTGCTTCCTAATATTAACCCGGTTCTTCTTCCTAAGAGAGCTGCTGGTTCGTCTTCTCAAGGTGAGAAAGCTTCACCGGCTAAAAAGTCTCCAAAGAAGGCGGCTTAAAAACGGTGTCTCTTTGGGTTGTATCGATCTAGTAGATGAAGAGGAACATCTTTTGGTTTGTGAAACTAAATTGAAGATTATGTTTGTAATGACATTTGTAATGAAAGGAACTAGTTTCTATCTGATCAAATAAATAAAATCTTTTTTTCTGGATCTTATTCTTGTTAGGACAAAGTGATTAGCATTAACGAAAGTAGTTTGGTAATGACTGTTAGCTGAATAAGTGTACTGAAAAACAAAGTGGTGGGTTTTATCTCTGCCAGAGTGTAGAGGCTTATTAAAGGCCCATTTAAGTGGGGCTTATTGGATTGGTGATTTGAAGGGATTTCATTTTTTTTTTTCAAATCTCATTTTATTAGATCTAGAATTTACAAAAACTTTTCTAAATCGTACCTTATTAGATCAATGATTTATACAAATCCTTTCAAATCTCCCCTTATTGGAAAATAAGGGTTTCAATTAATAGAATATATCCAGAATTATTGTATTTTATTTTTTAAAGATTTGTAGTTGAAAATCAGTAGATAGAAATACCATCTCAAGAGATGGTATTTGAAAATAATGAGTAGTTTAATAAAACTGAACTTCAACGCAGACCAAAAAAAAACTGCTTGTATAGACTAGATATACCATTGTTGATCTGATCCTCTGGAGAAGAACAATTATTATCTTCTCAGGCTTTTCTTAAGCACTATGCTACATAGTTTATAATAATTTCAGATCAATCCAGTTCTATGTTTAATTAACCCTTTTTCACTCACGACTATGTGATGAGAAGAGAAACCTTTTCTTCTCCACGAGACGATGTTCACTAACCCTTGACGAAACAAAACCTTTATTTGACCTGAGGTTTTTGTCTTGTCCTTGTGAACTGTATGTCTCCGTTGAGAACAGCCGCATGGAAAATTCTTGGCACTGTTCTCAAGTCAGCTGATGAGCTTGTGACGAAGGGCAAGGAACAGTTTCTGCGACGAGGGCTTGCACATCTCGTGCAGACTGTTCAGTTCCTTGCGCAAGACTCTAACATGTGTAGATACAGTAGGAAACAATGCGGTTGTGTCAGAGTTTGCATTCAAGATCAAAGAAATCGGAACACATACACACGAGGCTGCTAGGAAGATCTATTAAATGGAAACAAAACTGGAGAATCATGTCTCGGACCCAGCCTTCAAACTCAGCCACTCTGTAGTTGAGAATCAAGGGTATGACTTTTGACTTATACAACAGCTTGCAGACCTTATCTTCAGTGGGTGTCTTGCACATAGTGGCAGAAATTGCGATGGATGACATGTCCAGATAGATACCAGTGGGATGACTCCACAATTTACTTTTTGATCACACTTCAAAAAGAGAGGAGATTGATGTTTCAGAGATGAGACAGCACAAGTAACTCCTTATGTCATGTCTCACTGAAATAGGAGTGCGGAGAACACGTTCAGCTTCTTGGCAAGCTGGTGTTTCACGTTGCACTTGAGTTGTTGTGTTACCAAGAGGATAAATGGTTCGAACTATGAGACTATATTGCACCAGAATGCAGTACACAGTTCGAGAGAACTGTTTATATCTTCCCGTGCTTAACAAGGATGTTTGATGATAGAGATTAGAGAGTATGTTCAATCAAGGCTTTGCTTTGGAAGTTCTATGGCATCAACATTGAAAACCATCCGCTAGTTTAAAAATAATTTTTAAAAGTAAGAAAATATTGTTTTTCTGTTTTCCAAATTAATTTCAAATTCCTTTCTAATCACCTCCTAGAAAAATGTTCAAATCCCAGATTTTTCTAAAATTCCTATGGATTTGGCATATCTTGAAATTATCTCAAATCATCAGTTCAATAAACT
>CAJHQP010006859.1:0-35711 GCA_905132765.1 Moricandia arvensis | reverse complement strand
CAATATCATTACTAAAATATGAAAATTTTTACTAGCAAATATTTCACTTTGGCATATTTAGGTTAAGAATATTTTTAGAATTTATTTTAAAATATAAAAATATGAAACCTAATAAGTATATTGATGATATTCGATGACTTGGTCAAATAATCTTTATGGCTTTGATTTGAAAAACGTACGATGGTAACATGGTAATTAAATATTCCATGAATACAATGAATGAAATCTGTTACGTTTGTTGACTCCCATATACAACAAGGTGATGCCTCAATTCATGGTAAATAGGAGTCCTTCGTGATAACTCATGTGACACGAGCAAAAACAAGCCTTCACAATTTATTTTTTTCTTCTTGATTATTCTTTCGAGCTGAGATATAACACAAAACAAGTTTTGCAAGGCTTTATTAGAGTGACACAGATCATAAATTTTTTTGCAGTTTATCCTGGACTCATTACGTACAGAATCGCTTCGCACTACGGGACGTTTTTTGAGTTAAGGAAAAAATAATATCTCGGACTCTGTGATTGTATCATCATTTTCTTATCATTTGGTATAATATTTATTATTTTAAATTTCTTTACAATATTCAGTCTCCGTAGTTTATTATATTACGGTTCTATCACTTTCCGTTGTCTCAGAAAGAACATGACGGCTTGTGTCTCACTCTGCACAATTCTCCCACACCTCGAACTTGATGTTTTTGGAAAGGAGGGAGAGAGCCAACGGACAATGTTTCTTCTTATTTCTTGAACAACCTATGAGTTTCCCTCGTCAATAAGCTCCCAGTGACTATAATCACCCATAATTGCTTCCAAAAACATATTGTTGTTATCCGCGTGAAGATCAATATTCGAAATAGACACATCCTTAATATTACCTAAATTACCACTAGCACCAGTGTAATTAATAATCATATGAAACAATTAGACTCATGGACATGAAAGACTGTATATGTATAAATTCTCAATGTCTAGTAATCAAACTATATAGTACCCTGTCTAGACAGCTTAGTCGTAAGTACTTACCATATGTACCTCGATAATCTCATATGAATAAATAAGATTACATATTTTATTTTGTCAGCGGTTCCCACCTGCTATATTTTATACGGTATCACATCCCATATCTGGCATCCTATTCCTCTCCGCAAGCATTGCGTGAATTCATAGACACTCTTCACCATATATAACAAGTCAACTTATGGTGACATGAATGAAATCCTACAAGTAACATTCTTATGTAGTCATCTCAAACTCACCGTTCGAATGTAAATCTCAAATTGTGTATGAGCATATAGAGTAACTGGCTATATATCCTGTACAATTGACTACTTTTCTATTAATTTATCTACATTAATAGCAACATTACTTAACCACAGCACGAACACTACTATTAACTCTATAAATGAATGTATGTATCATGATTAGATTTCAACAAGCTCTAATTCTTTTAATATAATCTACAAAAATATCGTATGTTTGATCTAGTAATATTTATCTGTCCTTAAACATCTAGAGCAATATAGATTATGCGTGCGGAAGGTCCATTAGTTTTTCTACAGTAGTGTATTATATCATACATATCATCCTAAACTATATGTGTTTTCCCTAGTCTTGTGGAGTATAAACCCTTTACGACAACCTATAATTTTAGGCGAATGTCTCTTTGTGTTATTCAAATATGATCTAAGTGTACCCTCACTCGTCCAAATCCTATTGAGCAGTGAAACGTAAATTGAATTTAGATTATGTGTGTATATATGAGTTATTTCCGTTGTGTGCTTATTTGCCAATTTATATCATACTAAAACTGTCTAAATCATAACCATATATGAGGAGAATCAGTGCCTTATGTAGTAGATTTCGCCCAGAAAGATAATATACTATTGAAAAACATAGAAATTAAGCTCATACTCAATCTGTGCCCCTAATATTCATACATTCATATAAAGATACCTCTCACCTCATATAACCCTTCAAAACGATTCCCTAGACAATCTTATATCTCCTACCACTATCTCTCGAGAGAGATAAGTTAATTTCAACAGATTTCCATACCTTCCTTAATTGGTATTTTGTTCCAGACGATTTGATTAGTAGTTATCCAATTAATAGTACTATTACATAAAGCTTCTACTCGAATTAGAATCGTCCTCTTGCACTCTTACCGTTGTCCCCATGAGATACCTTCTCTATCTGACACGAGATGGTGAGTACACTATCTTTGATTTCAATGTTCTGCGTCGCGAAGAGTTCAACTAGGTCTGTCACATTGCCACATGCAGTATCTGTGTGTCGGACGCTGATCCTTACATAATGTACCGGTTGACCTAACCATTGGAAAACCCCACTAGATATAAACCATGATGCTGCTCAAAGTGCGTCTCTATTTGAGATAGGACCCTTCGACATAGACACATGGAAGGTCTGTTGCCGGTATTGCACCTCTGGTTCTTAATGTTACCGCGATGCGGTCTAAAAGACGCTGGTCAACACCATCATCGCGGCAGTCATACTCCTCTACCTTTGTCTCCCATCTATCTAAAAACATAAAACATCATCAATGGAGATATTACGTTGCTACTTGAATGAAGACCAGTGTGTGCCCAAGCCAATACTCCCCTCTCACAATCCTGCCTTCTAAATTGAACTTTCATAGGAAACTGTAATAATATATACTAAGCAACAAAAACAAATCATGGTGTTTATATTAACACAAATATAAATTTAAGCATCACGCCTTGTTTTTATTGTTTCTTATAATCAATTTATTGCTTTTGTATTTATAATTTCTTGGATTAAAGTAAAACATTAACCAAAGGAGACGATACATCGTCTAGCAAGCAAGGAGGGATGAGTTTGTGTACCTATTGTAGTAAATCAGCCACATGAGTTGAACAGTATACCAAGTTACCGTATCAAATTGTATAGGCATAATTAATCTCATCGTATAGCTTATTACATCTGAATACTCATTAACCAAATAAATAAACTATCAATCGCATATCGTAATGATATGAGCTAATGAGTACACCAATATAGGCAAAAGGAATAGTGTGGATTCGAGTTAAAGAAGAGAAAAAGTGGAAGAATGAATATAATATAGAGTGGAAAATAATCGATACAACTGCAAATATATACTAGATTAAATATTAGTATAATTTCTCACTCGATAATAAATTTAATGTGAATGGTTTATTGAGAATTAAATCTGTGATATTCTTAATATAATTCACGCTTTCTATAATCTGACTACGGAGACACTTGTAGATGGTCGTGAGAATGTATTCATACGATAGCGACTCTCGCTAAATCACCCTAAACTAGTTGTTTAAGAACGTGACACTAATCAAGGATATATGAAGAAACACACAAAATTAAAATAATATAGATAGGAATCTAGCTATACTTAACTGTGCAATTGACATGACCTATAATGTATGCGATGTATTTAAATCAGTATGATATTACTAATACAAAGCCGAACAATTTAACTATGGTTAGATAATATAAATTCTAAATGATAATTGCAGAATAAGTTAAAGATTAAGATCTCGTTACTTGAAAAACCATAATGTGATAAACCTTTTATTGTTTCGATATATAACAAGGCCTGTATTATTAAATTCCATTCATATAAAGGTATTTAATTACTAAAGAAATCCATTTGATCCAAACGTATTTAAAAGATTTCCAAATAAATAGTAAGGCTGATACGATAATTATTCCTAAATACCTAATAAGTTTAGTATTAATACGCTAGATACTCATATATTGCAATTTGGATAAATAATTATGAGAATAATAGAATTTTTTACACTCTATTTAAATATAATAATAATAATTCAATTAGTAAATAAAATCATAATATATAAGAATGATAACCAATATTTATATGTACAATATAACCTTAATATGAGTTCTTTTATTCAGTGATATTTTTGATATTTTATAGATATAAATGATATAAATTTTGATATTTAAATCGCTCAATTCATTCAGTATGTTTTTACAATATCTGTTAGTGTCCTAGAATAATATTGAATCTCCTCCATATTATACTATCTATAGTACAAGATCTCTTAATATAATAGTAAGGACCAATAAGAAAGTAGAAGTGAGTAAGTGTCTCAATAATACAATATTTACTTCATATATTATGAATATAACATTACATATTATTGAATTCATATTGTATTAATTATCAGATAGTATAATGTAACTCTATTAATTATTGAATTGTCATGGCCAATTCCAATCCTAGTGCAATCGCAAAGTTCATGAGAGAGTAGCATATCACTCTAGAATATTATATGAAAACTCTGCTAAATCCGTATAGAAAATATGAACACCCAATGATAAAAGTATTTATATGCATAAAATCTCTCATAATGTGTATCATGATATATAAGAAGAAGAACTAATAACAAATGTACAATAACAATGTTTAAAGCCACTGTTATTGTGTGACTCAATATAACCGCATACCGTAAGCGTAATATACATGAGTTACATTGCCCAAAAATGGATCTGAAAATCGGATTAGATGCTTCGATAATAATGCCACTACTTATATCTTAAATGACATAGTTTTATCTATTACCGAATAGAAATATTAAGGATTTAACCTTTCTAGATGAGTTCATGGCCCGAAAATGGTTTTACATTCTGGCTTAACAGTAAGGAGACTAAATTACTGAATATATGAACCCCGCACTTTCTTATAGTTCGTCTTTCTTATATATCTGATGTGAACAAATATTTATATGGCTATGAATAGTGTATTTAATTGGATTATAGAGTTTGTTTCCATCCTTTGCAAAATCACTATATTAAAAAAATTTACTATCATATACCCCTATAGTCTGACTCTCCAAAAATATATACTTCTCCGAACTGACGGACGAATATATATCTCCCTAATTTAAAGAGATTAGATTAGAGAACAATAAAATAATTATAGTGATAATTGCGCGTCCTACAACAATCCAACATATTTTGGGTCTTATACTCCACAGTGTCACGCCATCCAATAAATAAGAAGAATACCTGTTTATAAAGTCTATTAGACTTTTTATCAAAGTCCTTATATCATGTTTAATGCCTCGATAGTAATATAGAACTATAATAATTTGTAGTAAGGAACAAATCCTTATGTGTGATCACCTGATGCATGCATCTAAGTCCAGAACTCCGATGAGACAGAAATATATGTAAACCGTAATATGGTTAAAATTTACTCGCTATATATATTGGTAGACGTTTTCGCTCCACTATGTGATCTTTGAGCTCAATAAATATCCTATACATAAGGTATTTTAGAAGTTGTAAAAAAGTAATAATAGGTCTGGTTATAATTCCGAATACCAAAACCGAAGAATACATGGTATAAGAATATATATTAAACGTCATATTAAGATTGTTATTGCGATATTTTTACTTCTAAGACTATTATGTGCACTTGGTTATACTTAAAATACCCCAAATACAAATCTCCGCTATAGTATTAATCTCGTAGTTTGGAATTGTAGTTATTGCATTCCTAACCTTGAAACCCATTGAAGCCTCCAAATAGCACTTTAATTTTTGAATCCATAATATACTATCTGAGAATAGTGGTAGAACGGCTCCATGTAATTATGGCATAAAACTTGTTTATATAACCTCTATCTAGATTTGATTAAGGGTTTAACACTCTTAGAAGATAATATTTGCACTCCTATATGCAAAACGGCTTTGTGAAACCCAATACTATATTCTCATAGTACTCAGTTTGTATAATATGGAATACCTGTGAAAGTAATATGTAACATTTGTACATCACTCCTTACTGGAACCTATCCATTTACATCTCACATCTAAACTTATGACCTTTTAATTATAAGAATATTTTCTCATATATGAACATTAAGAACGAATAGTAAAAAGATAGAAATAAATAATAAAATGAGAAAATAATTAGTTGTTGTAGTTTGTTGTTGACTTGGTTTGAAAGTAGTATGAAGACTTCCATTCACTGTGTATTGACGATTTCCACAAACCACATGAAGTGAATCTCATATTGTGGCAAAGAGAATTGAAAAGAAGAAGAAAAGATGAAAAACACACAACGATGAATCCCTAAATCGTGTGAGAAGAGGAGGTTTTCAATGGAAGAAAACTTAAAAAAATTAAAATATAAAGATTTACAAAATATTACTTAACCGTTTTTGGCTAGATTTTCGGATCTTGTTTATTTTTTTTCCAGAACTTACATTCTACCACTATAGAAGGTAGACGAAGAACTAGGATATGGTATACGACGATGTAGATAGAAAAACAATGTCAAAATCGCACTTCCTACCGAGCTAGATAATGTTATCTCTACGACTTACCAGTCAACGCAAAACCGTAGATTTACAGAGACTTCGATAGATTATATTATTCTGAGCTCGTAGTTATATATGTATGATATTGCGCATCCTAAGCCGTTTAGAACGTTGTCTTTCTGTTAGATTAATATTCTACATCTCCGTAGATGGTAGATCGTAGATACTAACACATTTACTCCATTTTTAAATTTACAATTTAAAGATATTTTATAAACAAGAGATATTTTTCTTATATGAATCATGCTTGTCCTACATCAAGTTTTACTATTTCCATAAATTCTTACCTTGTAAAAAAAATAATATGGAATTTCAAAGACAAAAAGGGCAGTGATAATGTCCAATATGCCTAAAAATTGATTGATTTGTTCTAGGGAACAATAGTATAGTTATTTTGTCCCTTTTTGGCAATTTTTCTACTTACAATCTATGAAACAAAAAACATACATACACAAAAACACAAAAGTTTTTGTACTATATTTTTATTGTTTAAGTGAATGATATATATATATACAAATTATTAGAGATTAACATTATGAGTATTCATAGTTTTATATTAAGAATATAAAAAAACATCTATAGAAAACTTAAAACAAAAATCAAGCAAGACAAGAACACAATGTTAAAACAATCATTATTTAAAAAGTTTATTTTAATATCAAATATTTTATTTCATGAAAAAATTTGTTTTCTTAGAAAACATGTGTATATTATTATTCTAGAAGGAACTTTTGGAGAAAAAAATATATATAGAAATTTTATGATAAATTAATGACAATCAATGATAATTATATAAAATCTTTGTAGTAAGCATTCATCAAATCTACTCAACTTTAAAAAATTCTTAACTTGTAAAATTCTAAAACTCCACAACAAATTTTAGTTCAATAATCCCCTATATATATATATATATATATATATATATATATTGAAAATATAAATATTATTCTAGACCTAGCAAAAACCAGTTGAACCGTGACTCATATGTTTTGCCGATTCATCATCCAATCCGGTTTTAGAAACAATAAGGAAGAAAAGTAGGGCATATATGTTTAGGCATTAATTGGGTTTGGATAGAGTTTTCAGAAGTTTCAAGTTTCCAAGTTCTTCCTTAAGGTCTC
Organism: Moricandia arvensis; assembly: GCA_905132765.1. NCBI lineage: Eukaryota > Viridiplantae > Streptophyta > Magnoliopsida > Brassicales > Brassicaceae > Moricandia > Moricandia arvensis. The sequence goes on along the minus strand of CAJHQP010006859.1, from coordinate 28,222 downwards.
ATTTTAACATTTTATAGTATGAGTAAGATCAGTTAACTCGAATATAATTTGTAATATTGTAGTACATCCTAACCCCAATTTGTAATCATATATTAGTCGAATCTGGAAGAAATTGGATAGATTCAGATATTTATAGATATCATATCAAAATAAACATGTAAATGAGTATTTAGGATGTTTGTTTAAGTTCAAATATTTATTTAGATATCATATCAAAATTAACATGGAAATAAGTATTTTAGTTACTTATTTATGTTGCAAATGTCTATACTGAATACTAATTTTGATTTCGGTTGAGTTTTTTTTTCCAGTATTTGAGTTTATTTGTCGGAGTTTGGATAATATACATCAAGTTCAAATATATTTTGTAATACTTTTTAGGAACCTAGATCGGATATTATCACATCTCAGATCAGATACAAATTTGTTGGATACCGGATTTATGCTAGGCCTAAAAAAGCAATACTACCTTTTCATATAGAGTTTTTGTAATTTTTTTAATCCATCAAAATTATATATTTTTTATCGAGAAACACAAGCTAAGCTATTGATGAGCGTCTCGAATGCTCCAACCATTTCTTCGTAACGTAATTCTTGACTTTCTTTTCATCATCTCCAAATACATTGCACAGTGCCTTAACGTAGTAAAGTGGGAACTTCCCGTTGATTTCCAAGAAGTACATGACAACTCGTGTCTCGTCTCTGCATAACTGGTCTCTCATGACATCGAAATGAGATGTGTAGGAAGGAGAAGGAGAGAGTGATAGGGCGATGTTTCTTCGTATGCAAGTTTCCACATAGCTCTTATTCTTGATTACCAAGGTGGTTCTTCTCATGCATGTTAAGCTATTGAGGAGCTTTTCGAATTATTCAACCATGTCTTAGTAACGTATACCTTCACTTTCTTTTCATCATGTCCAAATATATTGCACAACGCCTCGACGTAGTGTGTTGGGAACTTTCCGTCTGTCTCAAGAAGAACATGACGGCTCGTGTCTCATCTCTGCACAATTCGTCCCACACCTCTAAATTAGATGTTTTTGAAGGAGGAGAGAGCGACCGGGCAATGTTTCTTCTTATGCAATCTTCCAGAGGGCTACGCTTGGCTAAGGAGATGGCAGAAATGGAGAGAACGACTAAGAAGAAGATGATGGTGCTCATAGAGGTCTTCATTATTGCTTCTGGTTTATGTTGTAAGAGAAAAAAGTGCATGAACATATATATATGTTACAGATTAGCTGAAACTGCAAGGGTTGAAACATGTTTCACATTAACTTCATGTTCCATCGGTTTTAACGTGATATCAGTTTGATTTCATTTATGATGTTTTCATTACGTCTAGCTTTGAAGACGTTTCGGTGAATGTCTTGGCTTCACAGGGAAATACACAACTCTTTGGTCAGAAAAAAACTTATACAAAACTCAGTACACCTGAGCAAATCTCAGAGATACCAAATGGATTCACATTTCTGGTTAGTAGGGATGTTATATAATTTAAATTCATCCTTAATGAACCCTAACCCTCTTAGAGCCCATCAAAATATGTAAACAGGTTGAACCATTTTCAACCCTTTTAAGTCCATTTATATATAATCTCTTACAAAATTTATATATATTATCTCTTACATTAACTTAAATCAAAGAAAATGGTTTTGGATTAAATATTTTACAGTTTTAGTGAGAAAATTTGATTTTAAAATTTGGTGTGAAAAATCAATTTTGTGGTTTTAGGGAGAAACTCAATTTTAAGGTTTTACGGAGAACCTTGATTTTTCTATTTTGCGGGAAAACTAAATTTTGCGGTGTTGGCGGGAAAAATCGATTTTGCAGTTTTTGCGGAAAAACTCGATTTTGCGGTTTTGGTGGGAAAAGTCAGTTTTGCGGTTTTGGCGGGAAACTCGGTTTTGAGGTTTTGACGAGAAAACTTGATTTGCGTTTTTGGCGGGGTAACTCAATTTAATGATTTTGGCGGAGAAAACTCGATTTTGCGGTTTTGGTGTGAAAGCTGGTATTTGTGATTTTTGTCGGAAAATTCAATTTTACGGTTTTGGCGGAAACTTGATTTTGCGGGTTTACGAAAAAAAAAATAATTTTGCGATTTTTTGGGAAAACTCAATTTTGTGGTTTTGGCGAGAAACTCAATTTTGCGGCTTTGGCAAAAAAAATCATTTTTTTTGTTTTGGCGGGAAAACTAAATTTTGCGGTTTTGGCGAAAATTTTCATTTTTTTCGAGTTTGGTGGAAAAATTCGTTTTGGTGGAAAATTCGATTTGGCATAAAATTTTGTTTTTGGGATTTTGACGGAAATATTTGCTTTCACGATTTTAGCGAAAAAACTATATATTTGCAGTTTTTAATGAAAATTAATTTTTGAAGTTTTAACCCTACACCAAAATAGTTTACAAAAAAAACTCTACACCAAAATATTGTTGTGTACTAAAAAGCAAAAGAAAAATATCTAATAGTGTTTAATCCTTTCAAAACCCTTTATTTATTTAACTCAACTCTAAACTGGTCCTAATGTATTTGAGTTGAAACTCTTAAATTATTTAGATGGGTTGGGCAAGTTCCCAACTTATTATCCATTTTGAAGTCCAAGAAAGTCCAAAATGTGTATACTATATTATTATATTATGTTTCATTAATTAAAAACAGTAAATTAACCAAAAGAAGATTTCGAATGTCAAAGAACAAGGTTAAAATCTATACTAATAAAATGGAGCTTTTGAAGCTCCAGAAAGGCGTCCACATCAGCATAAACTCCTTCTTCGAAAAATTGCCACGTGACATTAAAAAATAAAAAATGTAAATAAAAATAAATAAATATATTCAAAAATAGAAATATTACATTAAACATCTATAGTAATATTATCATTTAAGTAAATATATTTAGAAATAGAAATATTACATTAAACATATATAACTACAATATTAAGAAAAGAAATAATAAGTAAATATACAATTTAAAAATTTAAATACTACAATACACATTTATCTTTAAGTATAAACGATAATAATAAGTAAACTTACAATATAAGAATATAAATTAAAATCAATATGTAATATAATAAATAGAAATAATATATTGAAATAAATAATAAGTAAATATATCAAAAATAGAAATATTACATTAACATCTATCGTAATATTATAATTTGATATAATAAACATAAAATTAAATAATAAATAAATATACAATAAAATAATACAAATAATAAGTAAATATACAATATAATAAATATAAATATTACAATAAAAATCTGTCGTAATATACAATTTTTAAAAAAATATAATAAGTAAATATACAATATAAGCAAAAATAAAAATATGTAAATATATAATATAAGAAATGAAAATAAATAAATTACACATTGATCCAAAAGTTGTATAGTAAAATAAATAATAAGTAAATATACAATATAAGAAATATAAATATTAAATTAAACATCTATCATAATATTAGAATAAGTAAGTATATAATATAAAAAATAAAAATATTGCATTAAATATCTTTTTATCAAAAAATTACATTAAACATCTATCGTAATATAAGAATAAGTTAATATACAATATAATAAATAAAACTATTACATTAAATATCTTTCGTAATATTTGAATAAGTAAATAAATAAAATGTATAGTAAAATAAATATTAAGTAAATATACAATATGGAGAAATAAAAATATTACATTAAAAAAAATATTGTAATATTAATAATAGTAAATATACAATATAATAAATATAAATATTACATTAAATATATATAAGTAAATATACAATAAGATTAATAACTAAATATACAATAAGATTAATAACTAAATATATCAATATCAAAAATAGAAATATTACATTAAACATCTATCGTAATATTATCATATGATATAATAAAAAAATAATAAGTAAATACACAATATAAAAAATAAAAATATTACACTTAAAATCTATCGTAATATAACAAATGCAAAAAATTAAAATAAGTAAATATACAATATAAGAAAAAATAGCAATAAGTAAATATATAATTTACGAAATAGAAAAACTAAATTACACATCTATCTAAAAAATGTATAGTAAAAATAAATAATAACTAAATATACAATATGAGAAATATAGAAAATTACATTAAAAATCTATCCATAATATTTGAATAAGCAAGTATATAATATATGAAATAAATAGTAAGTACATATACAATATAAAATAAAAATATTACATTAAATATTTTTTATCAACAGATTACATTAACAACTATCATAATATAAGAATAAGTAATATACAATATAAGAAATAAAATATTACATTAAACATCTATCTTAATATTAAAATAAATAAATAAATAAAATTTATAATAGAATAAATGTATTGTAAAATAAATAGTAAGTAAATATATAATATTAGAAATAAAAATATTACATAAAAATATATTATAATATTAAAATAAAATATGCAATATAAGAAATATAATATTACATTAAACATCTACAAGTAAATACATAAGAAAAATAATAATAAGTAAATATATAATATAAGAAATAGAAAAAAATACATTAAATATTTATATGAAAAATGTATATTAAAATAAATAATAAGTAAAGGTACAATATAAGAAATAATTGTTTTTATTATATATATTGTAATATTCCCATAGATATTAAAGCAAAAAAAAATGAATAAGTAAATATACAATATAAGAAACAAGAAATAATAAGTAATTATAATAAAAAAATAGAAAAACCTAAGTAACATCTATCTGAAATTTTTTTACTTTTACGTTTTTATTATTTCTAAATATTTTATAACTAAATATACAAATAGAAAATAAATAATAAATATACAAATTAATAAATAGAAATATTACACTAAACATTTTATCGTAATATTATCATTTAATATAAAAACAAAAAAATTAGAATAAGTAAATGTACAATATAAGAAATGGAAAAAGTAAATTAAAAATATCTATATGAAAAATGTATATTAAAATAAACTATCAATAAATGTAAATTATAAGAAATAAAAATATTACATTAAACATATGTCGTAATATTAGAATAAGTAAATTTTACAATATAATAAGTAAATATACAAAATAATAAATAGAACTATTATTTTAAGCTTTCTATCGTAATATTATCATTAATATAAATGCAAGAAAAAATTATATAAAGTAAATATACAATATAAGATAGATAAAAAATAAGTAAATATGCAGTATAAATATTATATTAGTCATCTATCGTAATATTAGAATAATTAAATAATAAAATGTATGAAAAATAAATTAATAAATAATATACAACATAAGAAATAAATATTAACATTAAACATCTATTGTAATATTACCATTTTTATATAAAATTAATAAAAAATAGAAGAAGTAAATATATAATATAAGAAAAAAAAAATAATCAGTAAGTATACAATATAAAAATATTATATAGTTAACATTTAATAATTAAAAATAGTTCCGCACGTAGCGCGAATTAAACCCCTAGTCTATTATTATAAAGATGAGTTTACTCCCTCAAGAGGCTTCACGTCATTAAATCAAGAAACTACAAAGCAACACGTGTTTTCCCTAACATATAAAACCTTGATTTTGTTGCCTCTAATGGGCTGTGAGTTAAGTTTTTAAAAGGACTGAACTGGACCCAATTTAAGCCTTCTGTAAATGACGTCTTCCTCTTGAAGACTCACACAATCATAAGCCCTAAGTTTTGCTTCTGTTCACGGGAGAAAAAAACCTGGAAACGTTACGTCATCAGTCGGAATTGAAGCGTCACCTTCAATGGGCTCATTAACAATTGTCTCCACTCCTCCCACGATCTATCGTTGAATGCATCTCCTTTTACTTCTTTTCTCAGAATCTGCGACTATAAAAAGGTAAGTCCTATCTCTTGAATTTTATCAGTTCTATCCTCTCACTCACAAGCTTTTCAAAAATCCCAGTATAACGATGATGATTTAAATTTAAATTTTGTTTCAGTTTGTTCTTTTTTTTAATCATCAAAATTTAATTCTAAAACTTTCGTTTATGGGACAAACTTTATTTCATAAGCTTTAATCTTTTATGGGAGGCGTTTCGATTTCGTTTTGTTTGTTGATTTTGTTTCAATATGGTCATGTATTGATTATCAAAAAAAAGTATTCAAAAGATTTCTTTTATGGGAGATGATTGAGATTTCAATATTGTTTGTTGATTTTATTCTCAACGAGATTAGTTTTGATATTTAGGGGTTCGTCTCCTCTTGACATCTATGATTTAGGTTTCAGGAAAATGGATCAATCTGGATTTTAAACCTAATTGATATTTCAAATCTAATTACACTTCCTTCAATATCTTCTCGGAGCTCATGTGGGATGAGGTCTTGAGCAGAGGAACGAAGCATTTCTCTGGCGAGTTTAGCCAATTCCTTGAACGGAAAATAAGTCGTTTTGATGCTTTGGTGAAACAGAACTTTGCCTGAACCTATTTTACAGTGAACAGTTTATGTAGTTTTTTTGGTTTATTGAAAACCAAATGAACCGGGTGTTTTTGATTGGCAGGCGTTCGTTAGTGCATCAAAAAGTGTTTGGTTGGTTCACCTATTAGCTAACTCGGTGAACCGGGATTGAAAGTCTTTTGTGTGGAGAAAGACAACCGGTTTACATGTAATAGACTGGTGGTGACCGGGTTAAAGATGTGGTTCGAGCTATGGTTCAACCTGGATTTTATGTGTATGGGAGTGTGGTTAAGTGCAAGGTGGTGTCCGAAACATTGCGGCAGCGTGGAGGAAGTAGAAGAAGATGGTATGGACAAGGAATGTAGGAATTTGATAAAAACGACAAGAGTTTAGCTCATTAGGAAGTTAGTTACGTTAATTAATGAGTTATAGAATTGGTGGGTTTTGATTAAATTTGAAATGACTTCTATAGGTAAATAATTGAAATCTTGCTATGACGTTTACAATAATGTAAGAATTAATATGTGATTTTTATATATAAAAAGAGTTTACACTCTCCTTTACCTTCCACCTAGCAAGCATTGCACAAGGTTTTGACACATCACTACAAATTTTTAAAGTTCGTAAATTATCCCATATTTGTTTTTATCAGTTTTGTGTTTAAATCGAATCTGTTAATGAAACATATAAAAACCTATACACCTTTGTAATTAGTAATTTTTTTAAACCAAATTTTGTACATCCATCATTCTAGCAACATTATGGGAAGTTAGCAACAACTACATAATGTAATTTTTTTGATGTTTACCCAAAAAAAAATCCTACGAAATTGTTTTCTCTGCTGAAACCAAATTTAACCTTATAAAAATTAATTTCAGAAATTGAAAACCATAAACAATTATTAGTCTATAACTAAAATAGTCATTTTCACAAAATTATATTTATGCAAAATTAGTTAATATAACTTGATTTAATAAATTTTTTAGTCATCAAATAAAATAAACCAAAAATAAATAAAATGACAAAATAAATAGAATATATTAATAAAAAATATAATAATCAATTTTTATTATCGTTTTTTTCACGTTTTATGAAACCTAGGCCAATAAAAATAAAAAGAGTTAACTCACAGTATTTTATTTCATCCTTCTCTCACCAAGCTAATATTTTTGAAAAGTTAATAAAAACATAATGAAAAATACAACCAAAAGTTTATATATAATTAAAAAGATTTAAGCGAAAATAAATTTGCAAAAAGATAAAACAATACAATTTTAGTTAAAAATTTAGAATACATATTATAACTTAAGATTGATGAAAATTTAGTCAATAAATAATAATTTAGTGAAAATATATAATATAATCTAAAATATATAAATTTTGAAAATAAATAGAAACTCTATTTTAAAAAAACTATTTACGGTATTTTCACATTTCATTAAATTCATGCAAAGAGAAATAGAAAAAATCAATATCACATATTTTTGTATGAAATTATAGAAAAACACAATCAATAATTGTTATATAATCAATATAATTTTTTTTACAAAAATTAAATTAGAAAATAAAAGATCTAACATCTCTCATTTCAAACAATCGTCATTATTGTATATAGAAATTTAGTCAACCACGACTTGATCTTTGATTATCAGTTAACATTGCTGCCTTTTGGGTTTTTAAATATTGTGTAAAATATAGATACCCAGCATGCATTGATATGCATAATTAAATACATTGACAACATCATTTTGAAAATTTTGTATTAGGAAAAGCCCACCAACATCAACTCATTAGAATTCACTAAACAAACTAAATAATCATTTACTAATACGTGTTGATAAAATATGGTTAACACCATTTATCTATATATATACTATCTAATCTACAATATACACAATCGGATAATTATGATATGGCCAATCTAATAAATAAACATATATTACACCTATCTGATGCATATTTAAATAAAACCAAACATATGATACACGATATAGCACACATGGGATGAAAATGAATTACACACATGTTCCTGAAGATACATGAGTTATACTTAAATACTCACGTAAAATCCACATATAAACAATACTTACCAAATCGTAACTATTACAGAATGGCTAAATTTACGTATAAAAAAAGAGAATCCAATGCAAACCGATCGCAATATAGTTATATACACCGCTCTATATTGACATCCCGCGCGTAGCGCGGACCGGCCCTAGTATATATATATATATATAGTTAGTTAGAAGTAAAAGGAGAGAAAGAGATATAAATGTGTCTTATTACATGATTAATGTCATTTTATATAAGAATATAATACGAAGATTTAACTTGGAGATGAAATAGAAGTTAATTTTGGTTAACAATAATTTTTATAATCGACATCACAATATTTATAACGATAATGTATTATAGATCGTCTACGTTAATTGCATAGATAATCAATGAGTATCTTAATATCAAAAAATATCCTAAAAGTAAAACAAAAAATATTGGTTGTTGATGTTTTAAAATTATTAAGATATTAACCAAAAAATTTTATAAGTTTCGTTGCAAGTATTAAAATTAAAATTAAAATTGTAAAAGATCTAAAACCTTATTGAAAATATATTTTCTAAGAAAAAAATATCCTTCAATTTAAGTTTTCATAAATAATGAAATTTGATTTTTTTTATTTGTAAAAAAAATACAAATCTGAAAATATAGTAATTTCTTTTATCAACTCAGTCATAAACTCAAAGGTTTTTTTTATATAGTTTAATAATGAGTAAATCATTTAAATACACATTGTTATTTTTTTTTCACAAAATAAACCTCAAGAAAAAAATGACCAAAATATTTTTTTTATTTTGAAAATTTTAATATTTTTAAATTTTAAATCTCGTCTCTAAAAACACATCTCATAACTTTAAACTCTAAGTTTATATTAGTTAACTCAAAACGTATAAATGTATATTTACACTAATAAATCTATTTTTAGTTATTTTCCCATTGAAAACTATTTTAGTGACAAAAAAAAAATTTAGGTCTATTTTTATGTATTCCTTTTAATAAATATATGGATAACATATACGACCTGACATGTGTGACTAAATTCTCTGAACTATAATTTTCTAAGATTTTGTCAAAATATTGTTCTATCCAAAAGAGAAATTATATTGCATAGCCATAAAAAAAACTATAATTCACCGTATAACCATATTAAATGCATGGTTATAATAGGATATATACATATATATATATATATATAATGTAATACCTTATAGTAGCATTAAAAAGTTTTTTTAATAATATCAGTTTATAGCTTTATTATTATTATTTATTATTTTTATAATAATATTATATTAATTAACCTCAAAAAGGAAAAATTGGAAAGTTACAGAGGGACCAGTTAACCGGGAAACTAAGACGTCTATGGTTCTGATTGGGTCGACAAGCTATTTCCCCACGAGAAGTATCATATAGCATCAGATCCCCACCAAACTATGACCTAGTGTCAAATCTCCACGATTTGAAAGTTATAAACTTATTTCTCCACGAATTAATAATTTTGAATGTATTTCTCTCTGAACCGATGCTTCGAAACTTAATTCCCCATAGACCATGGTTTATTTGGTTTATTATTAACCAAATAGTTTAAACCGACTAAACCAAACCAAAAATTCAATTTAAACAATTTTATTAAAGAATATTGTTTATTTTCTTGTTGAAATTTTAAAATATAGATTTTTAGATTCAAAAAACGCTTTCCTAAATTTTTTATATTTTTGCGTTTAAAAAAAATAAAATACAAATTACATCAATATTTCATGTTTACAAAATTTAATAAAATTACAATGAACAAATAAGCTTATTAATTTTTGTATTTTTTTGAAATTTGAAACCAAAAAATTAAAATTTGATAAAAGTATATGTCAAATCTATGTTTTGTTGAATTTGGAACTAAATCAAATTTTCAAAAAAATAGATTTTTTGACATATTTTTTAATCAAAATTTGATCTTTTTCTTTCAAATTAAAAAAAAGAACAAATTTAACAAGCTTATTTGTTTATTGTGATTTTATTAACCTTTATAAAAATGAAATTTTGATGTAAGTTTTTTCTTTTAAATTTCAGAAAACACAAAACTATAAACCTAATACAATATTCATTTATGAAAATTGTTTAAAATGAATTTTAGTTTGGTTTAGTCGGTTTAAATTATTTGGTTAATAATAAACCAATTAAAAACCACGGTCCGTGGGTAATTAAGTTTCGAAGTATCGGTTCGGGGAGAAATACATTCGAAATTGTTAATTTGTGGAGAAATAAGTTTGTAACTTCCAAATCATGGAGATTTGACACTAGGTCATAGTTTGGTGGGGATCTGATGCTATATGGATACTTCTCGTGGGGAAATAGCTCGTCGACCCGTTCTGATTTACAAATAAGAACATAAAGAGCAGTAAAACAGAGAGGAGGAGTATCAAGCGGGGAGAGAAGACGGTGGAACCTGGAGGCCCCCACTCCAATGAACACTGGCAGTCATCAACCAGTTCCTCCACGAGTTCACGGCCTGCAAGTGTGTCGAGAACCTACACGCCGCTCTACTCTCGGAAGTGCCTCGGGCTACGACGCCGAACTCAATAAATAGAAGGCTCCCGAAATCCTAACTCTGCCTCTGTTTGGGAGATTTGTCAAAATAAGCTAAAATATCACACGTTGTCTTCTTACACCTTCTGATTTTCTTATTTTCACTAAGATCTTAAATAAACATGGATTAATGGTCAATACGATTGGTTCAATTTTTTTTTTTGTTTTAAAACTACTAATTTAAAAAAACATTAAAAACTCGGTCTACTGGGAATATTCAAATTATGAGGAGAGCTTCAAAACTTGGGAATATGGATTATCTGAAAGATTTGGAAAAACAGAAATATGATGTTATTTTGAAAACGTCTAACAGAATGGAAAACAATCGGCAATTTTGCGAGGTTTGTGGAGAGTGGACTCAGGCTTAGCAATATGTTGAACGGAACACAGTAACGGTCCTTCAAAATACACATAGAAAACAAAGAAGTAAATGGGTAAGACCTTCACATGGAGGCAAAGTCGGCCTTAAATTTTTTAAGACCAGAAGCTCAAAACAAAAAGGTGGCTGGAAAAAAGCAAAATCGTTTTGAACTTAATGAACGTCGAACCAGACTCACCTCTTGTGGTTCTAGTGTATCACTAACCACCGCACCACTAACAATTTTGACAAACTTATGGCCGGTTAAATACTTAATAAAATGGCAGCTGGAAGCCTGAGTTTCCTTTGCTTGGGCCTAGAGCCAGAGTCGATCCTAGAAAATCCATGACTAGAAACAAATTAAAAAAAATAATCGTTTTTGTGGGGTTTTGAACCCGGGTTGGACGAAGAAAAACTATAATTTTCAAGTTTCAACACTAGAGTAAAGGAGACTTTAAAAACTTGTGGCCGAAAATATCTTTATAATAAAATGAATGGAAGCCACTGGTTCTTTAGCTTGGCACAAGGGCCGGCTCTGCCCAGAGGTGCCTCTGCATGGATGGATTAAGTGCAACTTTGATGGTTCTTATCACAGTCAAGCGGAAAAAGCCTAAGAAGGCTGGGTAATTAGGAACGCAGATGGAATCTACATGGGAAAGCTAGTTTTCAAAAAACAAATTCAGCATAGGAAAGTGAATTTAAAGCTCTCATTGTGGCAATGCAAAGTTTATGGAGCAAAGGATACAAGAAGGTTATATTTGAAGGTGACTACAAAACTTTGGTGGACCTTGTCGAACATAAATTCGCTCAACTTTGGACTTTACAACTACATTAGAGACTCATGGATATGGAGCCAGAAATTCGAAGATTTCAATATACAATGGGTTAACCGAATCAACAACAACCCAGCTGATCTACTTGTGACACAAGCCTTAAATAATAATACAACATATATCTTTCATTCGTTAGTTCTGCATGTAATTAACAATTATTTGCATCGTGACTATATTGGCTCTTCTACATAGGCAAGTTAAAGGAAAAAAAATTGATCTGCATATAAATAGAAATATAAATAAATATTTTCCATCAAAATAATTATTTTATAAAAATAATTCTGCATTTTGAAAATGCAAATCAAAAATCTAGTACATTTAAAGAAATGCTACAAGAATATGAAAATGTCACAGATAGAAAATACTACAACAAAATTTTAGGTCAGATTTGAGTTGATTTTAATGGGGGTCTAGATCTATTCAGGTCTGTTTTTGAGTCTTTGGAGCAGAAAATTTTAAATCTACATATGCATCTATATAATTTTGGACTTGTTTTGGTTGGTTCAGGTTCAGTCTTTCGAGGACTATTTTTATTTTAATGATCCGAAGAATCCTTTATTATTATTATTATTTTTTTTTTAAGAAAGAAAGGGAAAGAGATCGAATTCAAATCTCTCTCTGGTCTCTCTCTCCCGTGAGAAAGGGCCCAGATTTTTCCAGATCGCCGAATCCAAAGCTCAGAGATAGAGAGAAAGAGAGGAGAAGGAATCATTTGAAAGAACAATATGATAACGATCCCTTACCTCACCGCCGTATCGACATACTTCAGCTACGGCTTGCTCTTCGCCTTTGGCCAGCTTCGCGATTACTCCCGCCTTTTCTTCGATTGGTGCTCCACCAACAATCTTCAAGGATACGCGCCGATCTGCTTGGCTCATGAGGATTTCTACATCAGACGATTGTATCACCGCATTCAGGTTCCTTCCTTCCCCTGTTTGTTTGGGGAAACAAAAGAAAATCATTTGAGGAATTGAGTAAATCAATTTGTTTGATAAAAGTTTCATCAGAATTTTATTTTAGTAAAATGTGATCACTAATTGTTGAATCTCGTAGGCTTGGGCATTCGGAGTTCTAATCGGGTTTCGGTTTTGTCCAATTTTGTCTTAGTTTTTTCGGGTTTGTCAAAATCAGCCGCATTCGGATTATATGAAAGTTCAGTTTGGAACTGGTTCGGGTTCTATCGGGGTCAGGTCGGGTTAGTAAATCTTCAAAGAACTGGTACAATCCGATGTACTTTTGGGTCCGGATCCCTATCGGTTCTTCGGTTTAGAAGTATATGATTTGTACCTAATTTGTAACCAAAACATAAGTAAAATCGGTTTTTCGGTTTTAAACTATCTAATTTGTACCTATTTTTTAATCAAAATATAAGTAAAATCGATTCAAAAGTAAAACAGAAACATCAAACGTGATCATTCAAAATCAAACGAAAAGTAAACATAGTTAGTGATACAAAGAAAACCAAATAATTAAAAGTAAAAAACGAAAATTCTTATAAAATGAAAAACATTATTCAATTGAAACAAAACCAATATCTAAAAACATGAAGCTTCAATTGCCACTTCAACCACCAATCTTCATGTGATAGATATTTTTTTTTAGATTTAATGTGATCTCGGAATGTATTTTGGATCCATATTAGAGATCATGTTTTGGAGTTTTAAATATTTCGGGTTCTATCGGATATCTATTTAGGTTCGGGTTCAATTCGGATAATATCCATAACCTGAAATACTATAAAACATGTCAGATTTGGATCGGTTCAGATTTATTTTTCGGACTGGGTTCGGTTCGGATTTTTTTGGGTTCGGTTTATTTGCTCAGCCCTAGAATCTCGGGATTGGTGAAGATGATTTGTTTTCGGGTGGAGAAATGTTTATCAAGTTTTTGATTTTTCTCTAGACATTTGACTGCTTGAATCCTAATGTTTTTTTTGTTGGTATGTGTGAAGGATTGTTTTAATCGTCCCATATCTAGTGCTCCTGATTCTTGGGTTGATGTTATCGAGAGATACTCTAATGACAACAACAAGACCCTCAAGTGAGTCTAATCCTTCCTCTCCTTCTATTCTTTTTACCTTTTATATGAAAACCATATCTAAAAAGGTTTAAACTTTAGTTTCTCCCATTTATTAAACTCCACTTGTCACCTATGCCAAGTGTGTTCACAGAATAATAAGCCTTTGGTGGTTGCAGACGAACACCAAAGAGCACAAGGTGCCTTAATTTGGGATCTTACAACTATCTTGGCTTTGGTTCTTTCGATGAATACTGCACGCCTCGTGTTATCGAGTCTTTGAAGAAGTTTTCAGCTAGTACCTGCAGCTCTCGCGTTGATGCAGGTACAGTTTCTTTTTACTGTATTAGTTCTCCAACAATCTCTTCTCTTTGTTGTCGCCTGACATTGGTTTGTTTCTGCCATCAGGGACTACATCTGTACATGCAGAACTTGAAGAATGTGTTGCTAAGTATGTGGGGAAACCTGCTGCTATTGTCACTGGCATGGGTTTTGCAACAAACTCGGCTATCATTCCTGTCTTGATTGGAAAGGTATGACTGCTGCTACACCTTGTGATGTTTTTTTTAGTAGCCTCAGTTGATGCTTTGTGTACAGGGAGGGTTGATAATAAGCGATTCTTTGAACCATACTTCAATTGTCAATGGTGCTCGAGGTTCAGGAGCCACTATCCGCGTTTTTCAACACAACAGTAAGCATTTCTTATGCTTCACTTTCCAGAATTTTTATCCCACTAACTTGGTGGCCTACCTTCATGCTCTCTTGTTGATTGATTTTCAGCACCTGCTCATTTGGAAAGAGTATTGAAAGAACAAATCGCTGAGGGACAACCTAGGACACACAGACCATGGAAGAAAATCATTGTTGTTGTTGAGGGTATTTACAGCATGGAAGGGGAGATTTGTCAACTGCCCGAGATTGTCTCAGTATGCAAGAAGTACAAGGTGAGTTAACATGATACTCTATTTTTAATATTCCAACATTGGTGGAGGCTAAGGAATTCGATCAACTAAACAATCGTTTGCGACATTAAATATTTATATAATGGTTTTTTGTCTGGTGTGTAACTTAACTTCTTGTCTATCCTTGTTTCAGGCTTATGTTTACTTGGATGAAGCACACAGCATTGGAGCAATTGGGAAAACAGGCAGGGTGTTTGTGAACTTCTCGGCGTTGACACAGCTGATGTGGACATAATGATGGGAACTTTTACAAAATCTTTCGGATCTTGTGGTGGCTACATTGCTGGATCCAAGGTTAGCAATTATATACCTTTTACCATTTACTGATCTTTTGTTTGCACTTTTCTATGGTAAACTTTCGTATGCAATTATTTAAAGATCTCTCATAGTGAAGTAATGAAACTTGTCAACGATGTTTCCACTAAGGAACTTATCCTACACAACAGAGCATTTGATTTGTTTAGGGAAGTAGTGCGCTTCATCTCAAAATCAACCAAAGGCTTATAGCATACTTTGTGCTTTCAATTTCTGTAGGACCTCATACAATATTTGAAGCACCATTGCCCTGCTCACCTTTACGCAACATCAATTTCAACTCCTTCAGCACAACAAATTATATCAGCCATAAAAGTTATCCTTGGAGAGGACGGTTCAAACAGAGGTATGTCTATAGTTTCGTTTGGTCTTTCAGCTTCATAATCTCAAGTAATGTAGTCTCAAAAAAAATTGGTTCTAAAAACCTGACACAGGTGCACAAAAGTTAGCTAGGATAAGGGAGAACAGCAACTTTTTCAGGGCTGAGCTGCAGAAGATGGGATTTGAGGTTCTTGGAGATAATGATTCTCCAGTCATGCCAATAATGCTCTACAATCCTGCAAAATCCCAGCCTTCTCAAGGGAATGCTTGCGAGAAAACGTAAGTATAGACTCCTATGCTTGCTTCCAATATCTCACTTGCTTCCACCCTAGGGAGATTCCCTGTATGTTGAACGCACGTTTAAAACTGTAACAGGTCGCAGTTGTGGTTGTTGGTTTCCCAGCTACACCTCTATTGCTAGCCAGGGCTCGTATTTGCATATCTGCATCTCACTCAAGAGAAGATCTTATTAAAGCTCTAAAGGTAAAAGAAAAAATCTTTCATTGAGTTCACTCGCTTGCTCTCCTATATCATTTACTATAAAACTGATGAAAGCCTTCACAAATTCTCAGCATAGTATAGATATCTTTTGAGTCTAACCTCAAAAGGCTACAAAGAGAGCCTAAGAAAGGGACTGTGCTTATAGATAGTTCATCCACAAATTGATTCTTGTACATTTTGATACTCTCTGTTTTATGATAGGTAATAAGCAAAGCAGGTGACCTTACCGGAATCAAATATTTTCCAGCAGCTCCAAAGAAGCAAGAAGAAGAGAAAGATAGAATCAAATTGGATTAAAACGGTAATTCTAAGCAGTTTTCTTACCAAAGGGAGGTTTTGATCAGTACTACTAATTAGCATTAGTTTACTATTTTTCTTTACTTGGTCTTGAAACTTTGTGATCGTTCTTCTCCTTTCATTTTGTTTCTTTGGTTTTGTCTGAGTTAATTGTATAGTTTCCTTCGTTAAGATTGGTGCTCCAAAATTGCAGATGGTATTTGATGACATTTGTGCTTCTGTTTATTGCTTTGCGAAGCTAATATATGGTGTCTAATTCATTAGGACCAATTAGAGTTGTCGACCTCTGAAATAGAAAAAATATCAAACCAAGTCTATATTGTTCATTTACCTTCAGAAAAGTTCAAACGCAAAAATCATACTCTTAAATGACCAGAAACCAAATTGTATTCAATTATTCTAGTTAGGGACAACACTGATAATGATGGGAATTTGTTGGGACAAGTAGTAGTTACATCTTGGTCCTAGCTTAATGTAAGGAGTTCAAATAATATCTTTTATATTAAAATAGAATCATGATCTATTGATAATTGTTTGGTCTAACTATTTATTACTTACGTATTATTTTTTTTATATTATTGATAAATGATTAAACACAAATATAATTACAAAAATATAAAAGTTAATTTATTCAAAAAAATTTTAAAACAAAATAAAAATAATGATTTATTGATAATTGTTTGGTCAAACTATTTATTACTCATGTATTGTTATTTTATATTCATAACATTAAATTTTTATATTATTGATAAATGATTAAATACAAATATAATTAAAATTATATATAAATTAATTTACTCAATTTTTTTAAAAAAATATATACCCGTCCTTTGAAAGAGCAGGTAAAGAATCTAGTATGTTATTTAAAATAGACGTATGATTTTGGATATATAATATCTCGTCTATTTAGTTATTATTTTGATATATTGGATAAAAAATATTTTTTTAATTCAAGTATAATATTTTGTTCTAAAGCGTAAAAGTCTGATTAATTTTTTATTTATTTTGATTATCATCTTAGACTTTTAAACATATTTTAGTTGGATTATGTATAATTCAAAATATGTTTTTTTGAGAATCAAATAGTAATTTTAAACTAAAGTATTCACCGATTCAAAGTTACATAAATGAATAAACAATAATAATAGTTTAGAACCTCATGCATATATATATATATAAATTATACAAAATAACTAAATTGTAATAGTTGGTTAATGTCTCTATAATTAATATACATATATATTATAAATATTTTGAGTCGTTCTATAATTTATATGTAAAAAAATATTACTATAATTAATATCATATTATTATAGCTGTAGTTAAATTTCTATTTGTGGATATATGAATTTGAATTATCCCAGTAACTAATTTTTTGGGTATGAGGTGTTACATATATTCTTTCAAATTAAAATACAACTATTTTAATCTAATTCACCCAAATTGAGTTAATTGTATTCATTGTATTAATTTGGTTCTTGATTTTAGATGTGCAAGTATATTTTTTATTTTTAAATAATTTAGTATATGTTGATATGCAAAAATAAAATTATAAAATAAAAAGCTATGATAGATACAAAGATGCATAAAATATAAACGATAATTATTAAAAAGGAAGATTATTTTTGTACTTTACTATCAAAATTATTTTTGTAAACCTTTTTTTCATGAAATCACATTATATATGATTTAAATTTCATCTGTTCTCTTTATTATATACTCCCTCCATTTCATTATAATACATGTTTTAGAAAAAAACAATTTGTTTCATAAAGATAGATTTTTTGTGTTTACTATGAAATATTGCAAACTTCAAGAAAATTAATTGACTTTATTGAGTTACTCTTAGTCAAAAATTATTGAAAATTAAAAATTACAGAAATCGATACATTTATTATAGTGATTTAATGATTTTTTTTTAATATGTGTGAAAACACCAAAACATCTATCTTATGAAACAGAGGGAATATTTTATTGGAAACATTTAAAAAGAAACTAAAAAAAAAAGAAATAAATTTTTATTCATTACAGATATCTTAGTTTATGTTATTTATATTGATTTTGTAATAATATGAGAAATAGACTGATTTGAATAAAATACTTATATTTTTAAAATGTAAATATTATGTTGTTTAAGTTTATCTTTTAAAAGGGAAGATTATTTCTTTAATTTAAAATCAATATTATTTTGAGAAATTTCCTTTTTATGAATCACATTATATATAAAATTATTTTCATTTGAAAATTTTATAAATGTGCTTTATCATATAGGGTATTTGGAAAAAAAATATAAAAAAGGAAACATAAATAAGAAAAAAGAAAAAAGAAAATAGATTTTTTAATACTGGCAAATATATATATATATTTGATTTATAAGAGTATCGCTGTAATTAACCCTCGTAAGAATCAACGTGAATACGGTATGTATGAAACTGATTTCTCAAATAACATTATAGAGATTGAACCCTTCTAATGTAAATCAGTTCGACATGTTGTATACCTATCACCTTCTAAA
Organism: Moricandia arvensis; assembly: GCA_905132765.1. Taxonomy (NCBI): domain Eukaryota; kingdom Viridiplantae; phylum Streptophyta; class Magnoliopsida; order Brassicales; family Brassicaceae; genus Moricandia; species Moricandia arvensis. The sequence continues at coordinate 9,029 of CAJHQP010006859.1, read as the reverse complement.
CCGGCGGGGAGATACAGACCAAGGGAGATATCATGGTCAGAATCCGAAACTCTTAGTTAACAAAAAAAAAAATGTTGTATACCTATTCAACAGAGTTCTTGTTTTTTTTTTTTGAATTATTAGGAAATTTGGGCCGAAGCCCTAATCCCCCCTAGGCCCGAAACCACATCATATAATATTGGTTTCGTCTCAACTGTCACTCGAATTGGGGATCTCTGACACAATAGCCGAGATCCTTTTCAGTTGAGCTAATAACCTCTGGTGCAAAGAGTTACATTGTTTAAAAGAAAGAAGGACCTCAAAGAGTTAACTCATATGGTTCTTCTCTATCCCTCTCTCTCTCACTCTCAGTACATCTTCATCTCCAAGACCCTACATCATTTACTTGACCTCTTTAATAAAAAGACCTCTTCTGTCTAGAAATTCGCAGAGGATGTATTTTACCACTGTTTCAACATATTTGAGCTGCTGCTTGATAATCGACTTTCGCCATTTCCGTGTTTTTTTTCCGTCGCATCCTCGTTTTTGCCATTCGCCCAACGACAATCTCCAGGTTTGTCATTTCGTAAGTTTACTATCTTTTTCCATTTGTTTTATCATATTGTCTATGTATCTTGGTTTTCACTTTTGGTATAAGGTTATGCACCAATCTGCTTGGAACACGAGGATTTCTACATGAGACGAGGATCATGTTCAGGTCATTCTCTTAACTGTAAACTAATAAAACCATTTTTTTACAAGGTCAATGCGTTAATTGTTTTTCTTTCCATTTCATAGCAGTGGAAGATCCAGAACTTTTTTACCGTTTTTATAAAATAAACTAAAATATTACTAAAAGTATTTATTATATATATATATTGTTTAATTTGGAATATCCAGAATCTATGGAAGAGGTCAGATTAATCTCCAAAAAGAGGTGTAATCCACGAATATATTCTCTCTCCAAATATGCAAATGAACCCAAAAACATGAGTTCATATCCGTGTAGGTGTCTAGGAAAAATGTAAAGTATTTATAATATTTAGTATTATATTTTAGCATATTTTTATTTTACGAAAACTATAGTATGTAAAAATAAAATCAATAGTGAAAATTATTGCATTTTTAATTAAAAACATATGGTACATTGAGTTCTAAAGCTCATATCAATTCAGTTTAAGGTTCAGCCCAAAAGATAAATTCTAAATTAAATGACTCAAACTGAAATCCAGACATAAAAAAGAAGTCAGAATAAAATTTGGGCTTTGGTCCGGTTCAAAAAAAAAACATTAAACTCGTGGTAGGTGGGGCTTTAGACACAAATTTAGGAGTGTCATAGCAGAGAGTTTTAACCAATTGAGCTTCAGTTGCTAATTACATTAGGCTTGCAAATAAGTTGGGAAAAGTGTTTTCTTTGTCAAAAAAAACAAACACATTGTCCTTTTAGGCTAATTCTAGTTTTATACAAATTTTACCTATAATACTCTTTTCTAATTACGAAAATAAATGAAATAAATACTTTATTGGCCTAAAAAAAGGAAAAATAGGAAAATGTTAAGAAATACCTATACCATCACATAAATATTTTTATCTGGTTCTAAAAATGTTTAAATAAAAATTTCAGATTTTGTTTACGAACTGCAGAATTTACATTCTGCGAAGTAGAAAATGAAATCCACGTTTTTTATTAATTCTTCGAAGATTAGAATAAGAGATCTACGTAAATTACATTAATCTAGAAATATTTGGAATACACATTTTGCACTTTTCCCATCACTCTAAAAAACGTAAAATACACAATTTGCACATTATTAAAATTCTAAAACCTGTAAAAGTTGAGTTCAAACATGTTAATTGTATTCTACACAAAGTGAAATTCAGATTCTACGGATAATTATGAACAGTTCCGAAAATATAGGAAGAAAATATTTGGAAATATTTTGTTTCCATATTTGAAAAATCGAATATTTACACAAAAAGGAACAAAAAATCGTGGCTTCTTCCTACACCCTCTTTCAACCACTTCTCTTCCATATTCCCTTGATTTTTTTTCACAAAACTTTCCACAAAGTTTCTTCAATGATGCATATCTATGCCTATTGTGGTGTATGGGAATTGGTTGCAGCCTCAGAATGGAATTTCTCTGTCGATAAAAGAAAGGGGAAGGTTATTTGCTTTGGAATTGAGCTCTTCTCTAGAAGAGTTAAAGAAATTCCTTTTAAATATTTTGGTTTCGAAGAAATGGTGTCGATTTGGAGTTGAGTTATCTTACCTATTGGGTTGATCAGATCATCAGGATGTCCACCAGTGATCATTGGAAACTCACGCCAACATAAAAATTTCCTAGGGTTTGTAAAGAATGAGTCAACTCGTTTGAGTGTTTCCTATAAAGCAAAGCAAGGGAATCCAAATAAAGTCGACCTTGATCTTAATAAGGTGCCAACTGATTATACTACTGATGAAGAGAAGGAGCGTTATCTTTGTGACAATGGGGGAACTTCAAGTAATGTTAAGAGTGATAAGCATAAGGAGAAGAGAAAGAAAAGATGAAGCAAGAAGTCGTTGATGGAGATGATTATGATGCTGGCATCATCATCTCTAAAAAAGAAAACAGAGAAAAGTTGGCAAAGAATTATTTGCTCGAGTTGGTTACGAAAGGACATCTTTTCCTCAACAAAAAAATATTGAAGGCGAGGTTTGAGTTACGAGAAATGAAACATAACTTTGACTACAAAGTTATCAAATCCAATAAAGTAGTTTAGTGTATTAGATGCGCGTATAAAGCTTGCAATTGGGGTGATAGAACAGAGTGTTTGAAGGGCTCTACATATCTTATTATTAATAAGTATGTCGGTGAACATTCCTGCGCACCTTCAAACAAAACAAGGTCTTCTAAGACAGCTTCAGTGAAAAAAATAGGCGGTTTGATCATGCATAAATATGAAGGTGTCAAAGAAGGGCCTAAAGCGAACGATATTATTCATATTATGCGTACCGATTATGGATGTGAGATCTCAAAGTATTTAGCATGGGATTCGCGTGAATTTGCAGTCAGCGATGTCAGAGGTATTCTAGAGCTAAGTTATGGCGAAAATATTGAAATACTTGCACATGTTGTGAGAGGCCAATCCGGGTACACATACCTCTTATGAGACTGACGTTAATGGTAGATTTCTATATTTGTTTATAGCGTTTGGTCAACCGATTAGAGGCTTTAGCAAAGTCATGAGGTGTGTTATTGTTGTTGATGGAACATTCTTGAAGAGTAAATTCAAGGGGTGCTACTAGTTGCAACTGCTTTAGATGGAAATTCAAATTTGTATCCTATTGCATTCAGGATAGTAGACTCTGAGAATGATCAGTCTTGGGAATGGTTTATGAGACAGTTAAGAGTTGTTGTTGCTAATGATAAAGGGTTGGCTTTTATTTCGGATAGACAAGGATCTATAGCGAAGGCAGTTGAGAATGTGTATCCGCTAGCAAGACATGGTATTTGTATTCATCATCTATTGAATAATGTGGTAACATATTTCAGGGGAAAAATGTTAGTTGGGTTGGTTTCTAAGGCTTCGAAGGCTTATAGAGTGGCTGATTTCAAGAAGAAATTTGCTCATGTTTGCAATATCAGTCCAGCAATAGGAAATTATCTTATGGAAGTGGATGTGAAAAAGTGGGCTAGATGTCAATTTATTGGATACATGTATGATATTAGGACAACCAATCCTGCTGAGTCTATAAGTTTTGCCTTGCGTACGCCAAAATTCCTTTGATGGACTGTATTAGAGAAATGTTGACACGCTGTTTTTTAAGCGTAAAAGATTGATTTCAAAGCATATGCATCCTTTGACCATATATGTGGAGGAAAAGATTGATAGGAGAATCAAAAAGGAAATTTATTTTTGTAGTTTACTCTGTAAACGATAATCAATTGCTTGTAAAAGGCGATACAATTGACTGTTTTGTTGATCTGGATAAACGGATTTGTTCTTGTGGGAAGTACGACCTCTTAAAGATCCTTTGTATACAAAATAAAAGCCTGTTTCTATGTTGGCATGGAACCACACACATTGACTGACTTGATGTACACCACATAAGCTTGGAGGGAAGCTTATCAAGAAAGCATAAATTCCATTGATGTTTCTGAAGATGCTTGGTCTGTCCCAGAAGATGTGGAAAATTTTGAAGTGCTACTGCCTGAGACAAGAAAGTCTCTTGGAAGAAAAAGAAAATGCATATATGAAACAGTTCAGACAAAATTCGATCATCACAAGGATCATAGAGGGGTCAGCTTCGCAAGTGCGGTAGATGTGGTGTTGCTGGCCAAAACAGAGCAACTTGCAGGATGCCAATATATTTGATTTGTTTACTGTGTTTCCTCGTTTAGTAGTAACTTTGTTTCAGTTTCTTTGTACGCTGAGAGAGTTTCAGTTTCTTTGATTCAATTTATCAAACTAGAAGAATGATTTCTACATTTGCTTGATTACTAGTAACGTTGTTTCGTTATCTTTGTTTCATGATTTTCGCAAGTTTGTTTAAGTTTCATGTTGATAATGACATAGTACATCGACTACAATTGCCTATACATCATTCTTGATCCAGAAAAACGATTTCATTCATTTTGGCTATTTAATTTTTTAAAAAGCCATAAAATTGATCCTAAAAAACCTTCTTCAAGGTAATTTTTCTGCTTCCTAACTTCTTCCTCCACTGCTTTCTTCAAAATCGTTTTCAAATCTTCAATCTTTTCTGCAATTCTCCTTTGCTCAACATCTACCCTTCAAATCTCATCAAGCAAAGCTTCATCACACCACTTAAATAAATGGTTTTTCTTCTTTATCTACATCAAAACCCCATAAGAAAATCAAAACAAATCAACACAATGGGAAATCAATGTAAATAACATATCGAAACCATGGGAAAATCGAGTCAAGTTTAGAACAAAAAAATTGAAATTATTGAACATCAAAACCTGTAGTCCAATCTCGCATCTGTAGAATCTTCTTTACGAGGTTTCATCCGTTTTTGAGTAAAATATCACAACCCTATGTCCACACCAACATCTAGATGGTACTCCTTCAAGAATTGCCTCTGTGTAATCATGTTTGAGAAAATAGTTTGGAGAGAAAGATGAGACTCAGACAAACTACGATGTGAGTTAAAGGTCTAAGAGAAATAGTTAGGGTTTTATGAGATGGATTATATCGGGTTGGTTTTAGGTTAGATGTGGATCTACTACATATTACATATTCCAATCGGGTGGGTTTAGAGACTCGTTTAGAATATGAAGTTTTAGAGAGTCGTTTTGGGTATAAGGTTTTACATAGTCGTTTAGGGTATAAAGTTTAGAGAGTCGTTTAGGGTATAAGGTTTTATATACAAGTTTGTGGTTAGAGAGTCATTTAGATCATATCTAAAATCATTGCAAAATCATAGCTACAAATCATCACAACTGAATAAGTAGTAAATTCTAAAAGTTTTAGTTAATACAATCATCTTTAACATTGAAACATAAAAGTCAGTCAATCTCAATACATTTCCCAGACTTATAGTTAGGACGCTCATACTTTGACATCCTTTCAATCAACTCTGGATCATTACCTTCTTCCGTAGATCCCACATAATTTTTATCCGAGCTCCCTTGATGTTATCATCATTCACCAATGACATGTCTATTCCAAGCAAGTGACATCCGATGTGTGTTTAGAGTGTACACACCACATGACAAGTCTGTCGGTTAAGACCACCCATAGGGACATAAGAAACAGTGTACGGAGTGATGTTGAGATGCTTCTGCACTCTCAATGACTGAACGACCTTGACAATCCGAGGTACAGATGCGTGAATGCTTCCACTTCCTTGATCTTTTTTTACCCTGCAATCAAACACATCGATATGTCTAGTCACAAAACTGATGCATAAAGCGGATCCAATGGTTGCGATTGACCCAGACAGGAACGTACATCCGATCCACATCCACGTTCCATAACTTTCGTATTCTTCCATGAGAAGGCAGTTCACCTTTACTGTATTCCAGTAATAAAGGATCCATATTGTACTTCTTAATACCCAACACGAACTTCTTGTAATCAGAAGCGATAAGGTCACTGAAGATGCATGTCATGAAAGCAAAACGATCCGGTTTCCATCATCGAGGTGTTGTTCTTTCCCGAAATAAGTATATTACAACATCAATTCCTACAACAACAAGGCTGTTGTTAGTACACAGTTTATAAAATATCTAACAATTATTAGTTAAATTCTTACATGAATGTAAAGCCACTTGCTTGCACTCATAATACGACCACATAGTTCCTCGTTTAACACAACAGGACCAATCTGTATAGCTTTGTATTGCCAACTTCATGTAGAGGTGTGGGAAGTTTTCCTTCTCATCCCTCCCCATCACCACACCCATAATAACACAACAATAGATCAGTCTCACCCTATCAACCCAAGTCCAGTTATTGCTCTCTTCCAAATACTTCTCTTTTATCATCTTCAAGTTGATTTTCCCACATGTCTTCATCAGCTTGCTCCAAAAACCTCTATCATCTTTCCATTTCACTAGAAAGTGGTTCTTCTCTTGCTTCACTTTGAGACCAGTAACAACATGATACTCTTGCAATCCACAACGAAGAGGCCTCCTCGCAAATGTGAACCACTTCTCATGTTTCTTGCTTGTCATCAACTCCTTACACATGAAAGAGTGTACCAGCCTCCCCAAAAACTTCAGACCATTCTCCTCAATAGCCATAATATGCGAGAAAAAGGGATCTTTCCTCACTTCCTCGAATTCTGGCTTCAATTTTTTTCCTCAGCAACTCGAGAAGTCCCAGTCGGCAGCTGTTAATAATCTTCTTAACCTGAGGTTCCAAGCCCTCTTCGTATAGACGCCTAGGAAACTCCAACTCCATAGCTGAAACACAATAAAAACACAACACATATCAATAACAAATGTCATATACACTAAATTAATGTCTCTTAATACTCCTATCGATCTTAATAAAAAAACTAACATCATGAATTCTCAAAAAATATTACAAATATAATGGAACTGAAGAGTACAATTATTCTCGCTTAAGTCACTCACAACTACAATAAACCGTATTATAATATTCTCTACTCATAATCACAAACTATTACTAGCTACTTCAAAAACTATTACTAGCTACTAACTATGATCAATCGTGGTCAAGAATGATGTATATGCTTATGTCATTTTATCATATGAATCAAAGGGTAATATGTTTAGAGTTTATATATTCAAGCCCATGGTTAAGTCTATCTTAAATATATAATTATAGGCATGAGTTATGACGACTGACTCAATAAATTAACATAGTGGCACAAAGTAATAAGGTCGATAGACTCAATACATTAACACAGTGGCACCCAACCACACTTAAAGATGTTAAGCAAAAGAAAAATAAAAAACAACACTTATCGATTTTTTTTTGGTCAATCGATTAGAGCTTATAGCTTCAAGAATACAATTAGAATACATCGATCGTGGTCAAGGAAGATGTGAAGGGGTCTCATTTTATCATATAAACAATCAAACTCACTTCTTTGGGGGAAGTTGGGGAAGTTTGAGATATAATCTTACAATGATTGTAAAGCCACTTGACATAAACTCACTATAACGAATTCTTACCTCTCAAATAAACAATCAAAACTCACATCAAAGAACATAACATAAACCAAAAAATTGAAAAGAAAGAAGAAGATTTGAAGGCGACTCTCTTACCTTACACCATAGAATATGAAGCCGAAGGGTGGAGACCAAAATGGAGACAACGAGGGGATTCAGTCTTCTTCGCAACCGAGAGAAGAACCGAGGGGTGGAGACAATGATGGCTTCGTCAGTGGGGGGGGGAGGTTAGGGTTTTGTCGGGCAACCGAGAGAAGAAGAGAGAGAGAGAGAGGCAGGAGTGAATGAATTGCTTCTTCGTGGGGGGGGATTTAGGGTTTGTTGTAACTGAGGGAGGAAGGGAGAGAGAGGCGGAGATGGCTTCGTCGGTGGGGGGGGAGGCGAGCTCAGTCTTTGCCACAACCGAGAGAAGAAGGGCAGAGAGAGAGGAGGATAAAATGATTGCTTCGTCGGAGGCGGGGGGATATAAGATTTGTCGCAACCGAGGAGAAGGGAGAGAGAGAGACAGAGATGGCTTCGTCAGTGAGTTCATTCTTTGTCGAAACCGAGAGAGGAGACGCGGAGATGGTTTCGTCGGAGGGGGGTGAGGGAGGGGGAAGGAGAGAGATATGTAAGATTGAGATTTTTTTTAATTGTAATTATAATTATTATATCTACATATATTATAAAATATATCATAAACATAATTACCAATTTTTAAGGAAATATTGTCATTTTCAAAATAATTAGCATAATAGGATAATTAGTGATTGAATTAGTCTAAAGATATAATGTCCTTTTTTTTGTGGTCACAATTTTCCCAATAAAGTTTATAATATTAAAAGGGTGTCAAGCTGATCCCTATACTGAACGTAGGTCCATCTCTGTTTGGTAGTTGGTATTTTGTCAACTCATACTGATTTTCCAAACTTATAATAAATAATAAATTTCCACCAAAAAAATAAAATAATGAACAAATAAATAAAATGTGCAATTTTGTTCATTTTTCATTAAAGCTGAGAATATTTGGGTTTATAAAAATTACTTTTTCAAATATTTACAAGTGTCAACTAAAAGCTAGTACAATATTATCATGATAATGTTTTCTGTTACATTGTGATACTACTTGTTATTTCGTCCAATAATGAGTGCACCGGATGCATGGTTCACTACAGAAAACAGCGGAATTTGACGGATATTCCGAGGGAAAATTGAGTTCCTCGGAATATCTGACAAAATTCCGAGGACATACAGGAAACGCAAAACTTGGTTTCCTCGGAATATACGACGGAATTCCAAGGAAACGTAGTTTGTCGGCATATTCTTATGGAATACTGAGGAAACCACGTTCCTCGGAAAAAACTGACGAACATCCGAGGAAATTTTATAGCCGTTAGAGAGCCGTTGGAGAGCCGTTGGG
>CAJHQP010006858.1:0-35714 GCA_905132765.1 Moricandia arvensis | reverse complement strand
AATACAGCTCTTGAGTTGCTAACTTTTATTTAAAATAATAAACTTTTAAAATTAACAACCAGAGAAAACTCTGCTTCTTAGTTCATCAGGGCAACCTTCTGGTCACATCCAAGCTTTTGGAACTCAGATTCTAAGGTGTCGAATATCTTGGTTCCTTCCGTATCTTGCTCAGGGAGCTTAACGTGGACTGAACCATGTCTGATGGGTGCACTCGAACCCTTAACCAGAGCCTGTTGCTGGACATAGCTGTAAAGCTCTTGGTGGAAAGAGTGGTCCAAAGAGAAACATTTGTCTACTGTTCCATTTGAGATGTGCCTACCAGATCCAGACCCTTCTCTTCTACAAAAATGTGGCAGAGACTCATAGTCCATTACCTGCATTAGGTTCAACAAGAGTTAAACACATGCTACTGGGAATTAAACTAAAATTGCAGTGAGCTTGTTTAAATAGCTGCTTACCTTAAGCAACTCATCTTTGCCGCAGCCTTTGAGGACTTGAATCTTCTTCTTGGTTCTCTCTTGCAACAGAGGCTTTATGGTTTTCCAGCAAGCAGAAAATATGTAGGGGACATTGACTATATAATAAGTCTCAGTCTTCTCTGGATAGTTTAAATCGTCAATTGTGGTTATAGCAGTCATCAACTGCGCCAAACAAACAAATACAAAATTTCTTAATATAAACCATAAACCAAGAAAATGTGAATTTAGTAAAAAGAAGAAAGATTAGATCAATAGCAGAACCTTAATTTGACTTAAAGCTGAAAGTTTAAGACCAGACATATCCAAAACTTTCAAACAGGTGGAGATTGGTCGTCCCTGTTTCTTTGTAGCAGATGGCTGCAGAAAAAGCAAGTCACACAAATAAGAAGACTATGGAAGGAACAACAATAAAACAGAAGCTAAAAGAAATAGAGTTTTGGGACTGACCAAAACTACACGATCACGGTACTCGTTCATTTGAACGTGAGACTGTATATAGTAGTGAACCTAGATGAAGAAAGAGAAAGTCAAGAGTGTTTCAATTTTTAATATATATCAAAGTGTTTGGTGTTGGAAGAGGAATATAGATATATGCTTACGGAGGCTTTGTCATATGTGCTAAGCCCCACACCAATGGCAATGACAGGTAGACCCTAAATAAGTTAAACAAACAAACAGACTTTTAGTTGGAATCACACATGCTTATTAAAAAGTCAAAAGTCAAAAGTCAAAGAAAGAAAGAAACTAATAGAAGTAGTAAGTTACCTCCTTTGAATAACCAGAGACACCGACAAGCTGAGAGTCTCTGATTGCTCTGTACAGCTCCACAGGAACGATGGGTTTCTGCATAATTAATAAAAAAAACAATTATTAGGATGAGATGAAAGGGTCTCAGAAACAGAAAAAAAGAAAACAAGAACACACAAAACTCTTACTGTGAGTATATTGTCAATCTCGTTTTGAGTCCTCCATTCTAAACAGTCTAGCAACTGTAACAACACTTGCAAATCATTAGAATTAAAAAAAAGGCTTATATAAGAAGAAGAAGCAAAGGGAGAAGGAAAGCACCATTTTGTGAGATTTGTGGACATTATAATCTCTGGCTTTAAGAAAGCGCAACAAAGTCTCTGTAGGATACCCTTGATGAATGTTCTGCATAGCACAACATCTTTTTTTATTTCATCAATGTCTTGTTTTGTCTCAAGCTAAGCTTACCAGAGGTCATTATAGATCCAAGTCAACTGAAAACTCTAGATCAGGCAATGTATGTATAACTACAACAACAAAACTTTCATATTATATACATATAGATCCAAATCATTTCCTATCAAGTACACATGACACTAGATTGTTTCCACCAAAAACAAATCAGAACTAGAAATTATCAGGGTTCAAATCAGCAAAAGAGTTGGGATCTTTACTAAATTTTCTAAGCAATCTAAAGAGAAAGCAAGTGAAAAATTACTAACCCGATACGACTCTCTCAATGATTCATCATCAACTGCCATTACCAGAAACAAAGCAAAGCTTATTAAAAAACATGTAAGTAAACCCCAAAGAGAGAGATATTGTAAGAAGCAGACACACCATCTTCCATTAAAGTACGTAATTGCTTGATTGCTTCCTCACTAGCGGTGCTCATTCTCTCTCTCTCTCTCTCTCTCTCTCTCTCTAGAGAGATCTCAGCTCAGATGTCAAAGGAAATAAAAAAATCTAAAGATCTCTGATCTTAATAGTTCCTCCTCTCTCTAAGGAAGTGAAGTGAGATAAATAAATAAGTTTAAAATGTAAAGAAATGAAAAACTTTTTGGATATTTAGAGAAAGAGATAGAAACTATAAGTTATGTTTTCTTCTTCTTCTTCTTCCTATTAAGCATTCATTGTTCTCCAAAATGAGTTAGAAACATATCATCACTTCTTGTCCTAATAAATAAGAAGAAAGAGATGCACTTCTTTTTTATATATTATTTTAGTTAAGAAAAATTCTTAGAATAGCACTAAATCTTTTAATTATAAATATAGTACACAAAAAGTTAAAATAACCAAATATTTCATTAAAAGAACATTTATATATTTAGAATTATCTGATTTAGAGAATATTTATGTCATTATTATTAACTGATTTAGATTTTTTGATTTAGATTTGATTAATGAATTTTTAAGAGTGAATTTTAGAAATAAAAGAAAAGGAAATTAATATTTCAAATATTAATTTTTAAAAAAAATCAAAAAATAATTTTTTATAAAAAAAATTGAAAAATGAAAAATTGAATTGGAAAGTTTCAAAATAAATTAAAACAATTTTTTATTTTTTATTTAATATGTATATATTTTTATATATCCATATGTAATGGTAATTTTATCTCTGTAATTTCAAATAAATTTAGCCATTAATAATGCTTTCCTCGAACTTTACCTATTTTCTACATCATTTGATTCCCATATTCTAACCCGCAATTAATGGACGTAATTTAATGACATTTTTTTGCACATGCTTGGAAATAAAGGCATTCACCATTAGTATTTTTAAGATCAATCGATCGGTGAATAAATTATTGAGATTAATTTACTAAGAAACGAGGGAATCATCATGGAATATAGTTCTTTCCAATTTTATTGTTGATAATCCACTACATACGCACTACACAAGAAGCAGAAAAGTGAATTATTAATCAATGGTTTAATTTTAACATGATACCATAAATGGCATCTTCTTTCGATTGAGAAAATGCTTTTTTTTTTCTTACAAAAATATATACTAGACTACTAGTTGTAGATGGCTTGAGAATGCAACAGAAAAAAGGGAGAGTAAGATGCATGCAACCATACAATGCTTCATCAAGTAAATAACAAAACACATTATTTTAATGAATAAATTATTCAAAGAAAAAACATAAATGTCCATCGTCATGTGTTAGTTCTCCTCATTCATTCACAAAATTAAGTGCAACCTCTTCATTTGCCACATGCATCGTCAACCATCTTCCTTGCCTTTTCATCTCCATATTTTTTATTGTCTTTTTTTTTTAATCATAATAATATTATTACGAGTATCCTTTTCTGTCGGTTTTCTACTTATTTGGCTATAATAATAAAATAACATATATTTCTTCTATTTCAAAAATGTATATTTTATAATTTTTACACAAATGAAAAACATATTAAGTTTTAATTAAATATTTCTCATAATTTTAATGAATAAATTTTAGTAAACATAATTATGGTTTTTAAATTTATAACTTATCATAAATAATGCAGTGAAAATATAAAAATTAAAAACTAAAATTTTCCAAAATTGTGGATTTTTTTCTAAAGGGAGCGAGTATCATTTACATACTCTTACAAGTTACAACAAGTTTCAATATTCCCTTTTTATTCTATATTTTTTTATTTGTTCTTATTTTAAATGCTTCTTTAACTGGACCAAGCATATGGCATATAGGAACAGGATATCTCTGAGTACTCTTACCGTTAAAAATAAAAAAATTGACATGTCAAACTGAATATGTTTATATATATATAAACTCATCTAGATGCTGCAGAGTTTAAATTTGGTTCAAGTTTGAATTACTCTATATACACATATATATAAACCGATGCTGAAGTATAAGTTTTGGGTGCATAGGTTTTCATTTTATACGAACTTACTACAAATATGATATATTTGGTATTTACAGAAAACAAAAAATAGATTGCTTGTAGTGATTATTGATATTTATTGTATTGGAGACGGATGGCGAGTCTGCTAGGGAGACACAGGTAAACGCAAAGCGTACAAGTCATATCTGATATAAAGCTCGGGAATACAGACAAAAGAGTTTCACATTACTAGTCCATGGGGAGGGATCTTATTCCAAAACGTTCTTTATGTAATATGTCACAACAAAAATAAGGCAATTGCTACTTTGAAGCATATCTTCCCTCTTGTAATTGTCAACCCCGAAAATTCAGAGATTAGTACCTCTTTTACACGTTTGATCAGCAGCTTTTATAGCTGCCTAATAGTTGTTGTTGACCCAATTCGTTACAGCAGCTTGAGGTTGCTGATAAGCAATATGTGGGTGTCCTATGGGTTCAACCATAGCCTTTGTGGTGTGTGACGGTGGCTGTGATAGTTGGTGTGATTCCCATGAGCCCTCTATGACCACCCTGCAAGACTGGGAAACCAAGTTGCTGAGCTTGCAGGGCTAATTTGTAGATTGGACTCACCTGAAGGTTGCCAAGTCTCTCCCCAATCCATGCAGTTTCACTTTCAGTCTGTAACAATAATATCATGATTGCCAATGTTAACTATATCAATAATAGGATAGAAAAAAACTAAACCATTGGTGAAGTCCTTTCTTCACTATGGATAGAGTTTAAGGCGGTTGCGGATGGGATGTGAGAAGCAACTTTGGAAGAAGAATATGGGGATTGGCTTGTGTTCTGAGGGTTCTCAGTGTCGCCAACTGGTGGGTAATAAGATGATAAGTTCTTACTTATCTTCTTCACGAACCCTGTAACTAAGAACACCACACTTCCAATCTCAATAAACGTAATACAATATTCGTCAACTCAATATCCAGAAATCCAGAAGTACAAATTCAATACTGAGAAAGCTATGATCTCATGACGATCATAGGGAAGGTCTCATGGCGACACTTCACACAATACTCAGCATGAAAAAATCGAAAATGAGAAACAACAAGTTTTTATTCAAATTCGTAAAATGATCTGTAACAGCAAAGCCTCTCATAGAACTCGCGGCTTTGCATCTCTTCTGTTTTTCCAAACCTTCCCACTCACTCCGAAGGTTCCACCCATCCTTCTTCTTCAAACCCAGCCGGTTCCTCCACTTCCTTTACCGCTCTTCCTTCACCACCATTCCTATGTCTCTTACGGAATTACACCCTTTGTAACGTATCATTACCCCGCCCCAGAAGACGTAGCTTGTCCTCAAGCGGAAAAGAAGAGTATTGACGAGCAAACTCCCAACCCAACACCCAAGAAGCGTCATGCTCCGGAAGGCTTGCCCACTTAACCAACACCTCCAAATAACCATCAGCTGTATAACGAGTCTCAAGAATTGCCTCAGGAACCATTATGAACTCTCCCTGATCCGAAAAAGTTGTCGGAAGGGGAGTAAACTGCTGAGCCGTGCCCACCACTGCTTTCAATTGTGAGACATGGAAAACAAGGTGAACACGAGAACCCGGCGGCAGCTTTAAACGATATGCTACCTTACCAATCTTCTCCAATATCTCAAAAGGACCATAAAACTTGGCAGATAACTTCTGACAAACACAACGAACAACCGACTGTTGTCGGTACGGCCGAAGCTTCAAAAACACGAAATCTCCCACGAGAAAAGTAACCTCGCGACGATGTTTATCCGCGGAACGCTTCATAGACGACTGAGCACGTTCCAAGAACGACTTAAGCTGAGAAAGCATGCGATCACGTTCAAGAAGCATAGTCTCCAGATCACGATTCGACTGAGCCATACTCAAAACGAAGCAAGGAAGGAGGTTCCCGACCATAAACCACCTTAAACGGGGTAGTGTGAATCGCGGTGTGATAACATGTGTTGTACCAGAACTCAGCCCAACAAAGAAAACGGAACCATGTTTTCGGGTGAGCCGAAGAGAAACAACGCAGGTACGACTCAAGACAGCGGTTCAACACCTCCGTTTGCCCATCCGTTTGCGGATGAAACGCGGTGCTATACTTCAGATGAGTCCCAGAGAGCTTGAAGCATTCCTTCCAGAAAGAACTGAGAAACACTTTATCGCGGTCAGAGACGATAGATGCCGGAAATCCATGGAGTTTAACCACCTCAGAAATGAACTTCGCTGCAACTTCGACTGCCGTATAAGGATGCTTAAGACCGAAGAAATGGCCATATTTGCTGAGACGGTCTACCACCACGAAGATCACACTAAACCCACCCGAAGCCGGTAACCCGTCAATGAAATCCATACTTATATCCTGCCACACCTGAGTCGGAATAGGTAACGGCTGAAGAAAACCTGCGGGGTGGAGAGTAGAACTCTTATGAGTTTGACAGACCACACATTGGGAAACATAGTCCTGCACCATGTCACGCATCCCTTTCCATTGAAATGATTGCTGAATGCGCTTCAGTCTTTTAAGTACTCCAGAGTGGCCACCCGCCAAACCATCATGACATTCCTTGAGGATCAATGGAATGAAACGCGACGTGTGTGGAATAACCAGACGTCGTTTAAACCATAGCTTGCCATCCACGATAGAGTAACCTTTCTTCACAGGTTCTCCGGCTATAATCCGCTGTTTGATCGTCCTAATGTCATCCGATAACTCAACCTCTGCATAGATATCTTGTAGTTGAATGACATGAGGAACAACCAAAGCCAGCAGAGAAGAGCTAGCCTCCACGACAGAGTCCTGCATCTGCCGTGAAAGACCATCGGCAGCTTTATTCTCGATACCCAGTTTATAAACTATGTCGAACTGAAAGCCCATCAACCGAGTTAACCAGCGCTGATATTCCATGGAAACCTCGCGTTGCTCCAACAAAAATTTCAGGCTCTTCTGATCTGTATGAACAACAAAACGATGTCCCACGAGATAGTGTTTCCATTTCAAAACCGCAAGCACAATAGCCATCAGTTCTCGTTCGTAAATGGGTTTCAGTCGCTCACGAGGAGTGAGACTGTGACTGAAATAAGCAATGGGACGCTTCCTCTGCATGAGCACAGCACCCAGACCATATCCGGACGCATCCGTCTCGACAATAAACGGTACAGAAAAATCAGGTAACGTCAGAACAGGGGCCAAAGACATAGCTTGTTTCAGTGTATCAAATGCCAACTGCGCTTCCGGAGTCCAACTAAACCCATCCTTACGCAACAAATCCGTGAGTGGTTTAGCAAGTAAACCATAATGATGGACGAAGCGTCTATAGTAACCTGTCAAGCCCAAGAAACCCCGCAATTCCTTCACCGTCCGTGGTGTAGGCCATTGTAACATTGCTGCCGTTTTGGCCGGATCGGTAGCAACACCTTGAGCTGAAATGATATGACCCAAGTAATCGACCTGACCTTGAGCAAACACGCATTTCTTTTGATTAGCGAACAGTTGCTGATCCTGTAACACTTTCAACACCACTCTCAAATGCTCCAAATTCTCCGTTTCATTGCCACTGAAAACCAATATATCGTCGAAAAACACCAGCACAAAGCGACGCAAATAAGGACGGAAAATCTCATTCATCAAACTCTGGAAAGTAGCCGGGGCATTCATGAGTCCAAACGGCATAACCAGAAATTCATAATGTCCCTCATGAGTCCAAAATGCTGTCTTCTCAATGTCGGATTCCTGCATTCGAATTTGGTGATAACCCGAACGTAAGTCTAACTTGGAGAACACTGCCGCCCCATGTAATTCATCCAGTAGCTGATCGATCATCGGAATAGGATATTTATCGGGAACGGTTGCACGGTTCAAGGCCCTATAATCCACACAAAAGCGCCATGATGAATCCTTCTTCCGAACCAGCAAAACGGGACTTGAGAACGGGCTACTGGTTGGTCTGATAATACCACTCTTAAGCATGTCAGCTACCAGTACACTCATTGCTTCTTTGCTGGCATGCGGGTAGCGGTATGGTCGAACTGAAATAGAAGTAACTCCCGGAGTAAGATGGATGGCATGTTCTCGGCCACAGAAAGGAGGTAACTCCGTAGGAAGAGCAAACACCGAGGAGAAACTATCCAAGAGTTGTTGAACTGGTTGAGAAACGTTAGGTTCCACTACCGTTGTTGCACGTAACTCCAATACCTCAACTACATTACCCTCTGTCAACGATCTCAAAGAGGTGGAATCCTTCTGTAAAGATGGATCTCCCAAAAGCGTAACTGTTCGTTTATCCTGAATAAATGACATCTCATGAGTATCCCAATTCATAGTGCATGTACCCAGTGTACGTAACCAAGTGATACCCAAAATCACGTCAACTCCTCCCAATTCCAATGCCACAAAATCCCCCGTAAAAGAAGCTCCTTGTAAGGAAAAAGGAACTCGATGACACACCCCCATAGCATCCACTGTCACACCTGTTCCCAGCAAAACCTGAAAACGCTTCTCAGTAAGCAATGGTAACTTAGCACGATGAACGACATGTGGAGCCACAAAGTTATGAGTAACCCCACTGTCAATCATGACGACAAACTCGTGGATCCCAAACACCCCTTTGATCTTGGTAGTAGTAGGCGTGTCAATACCCAAGAAAGCATTCAAAGATAGCTCAATGGGTCTCTTATCCGTATCAATGTCGTCCATATTCCACTCTTCACCACACTCATCCAATACTTCAACTTCAAACCCTCGTATGACTGTCAATACCTGAAGTTCTTTCATAGGACAATGATGAGGACGCTCATAGGGACCTTTGCACTTGAAACAAATCTTATCACGCCTCATTTGGTCCAATTCTGCATCCGTATAGCGCTGGCGAGGACGAGAAGAACCACCAGCTACCAACCCTCTGTCCCCATTAGTTTGTGGTCTAGTCACAGCTGTATTCGTTGACGTCCAAGATTTAGAAACAGGAGGTGAAAAAGACCGCCTACTCTTGGTGTCCTGAACTGCGGCACTCACCGATCTGCAAAAAGCACTGCCCTCCATCCCAATAACGGCCGTAATATGCTCCGTAAGGCCTTTTGGTTCTTTCATTTTGATCACCTCTTGCATTTCTGGTTTCAATCCATTGTAAAAGACATGCTCCAAATTCCTCTCATCAATGCCAGTAACTACCGATCGTAGTGCCTCAAACTCATTCACGTAATCCATAATTGATCCTGTTTGTTGTAACGAGAACAATCGTTTACCAGGCTCATCCTCCAAACGCTGGCGAAAACGCTGGATCAAACGTCGCTTAAACTGTACCCAATCTGTGAATGGATCATTATCCATTTCTGCATTAAACCAGTTCAAAACCGGACCCTCCAAACTCATGGAAACAAACTGTAGTCTCTCCCTACCATGAAAGTTCCCAATCCGAAAATAACGTTCCACTCTAGCCAACCACTCCAACGGATTACCACCAGTAAACACAGGCATTTCAATCTTCTTCAAAAGGCTTTCATGATTCTCAAAAACAGAAGGAGGAAGTTGATAACCTGAAGGAACTCCAGGTGGAACTGATCGAGACGACGAAGATAACTCCGGTTGCGGCGACCGTGGTGATGCGATTCTCTTTCCTTGCGCCTTCTCGGATTGTTGATCCAGCAACAGTTGAGTCAGACGATCAAAACGCTTATCAAGAGCATCGAATCGAGCATCGTAGTTTGTCAATCTCGTCTCCACCGATTTGAAATGTTCCTCTGTCACCTTCGCGCCGATTTGCAATCGCTCACACTCAGAGTGTAAGAAAGATAGATCGTAACTCGAAGCAACCTTTGGATCGTCAAAATCACCCGAAACCTCGCCACAATCGTCAATCGTCGGCATCGTGTATTCGATCGTCACAAACGCACCAATTTGATAAGTTCTTACTTATCTTCTTCACGAACCCTGTAACTAAGAACACCACACTTCCAATCTCAATAAACGTAATACAATATTCGTCAACTCAATATCCAGAAATCCAGAAGTACAGATTCAATACTGAGAAAGCTATGATCTCATGACGATCATAGGGAAGGTTTCATGGCGACACTTCACACAATACTCAGCATGAAAAATTCGAAAATGAGAAACAACAAGTTTTTATTCAAATTCGTAAAATGATCTGTAACAGCAAAGCCTCTCATAGAACTCGCGGCTTTGCTTCTCTTTTGTTTTTCCAAACCTTCCCACTCACTCCGAAGGTTCCACCCATCCTTCTTCTTCAAACCTAGCCGGTTCCTCCACTTCCTTTACCGCTCTTCCTTCACCACCATTCCTATGTCTCTTACGGAAGTACACCCTTTGTAACGTATCATAAGACTGCTGAGGGATCCCATTTGGTCCCAGGAACGGGTGAATGTATGGTAGTGGCATAGAATTGTCATTTCAAAGGTATCAGATAAGTGTTACTAGAAGCAAAGTTCCTCCGGCCAATTGTGGCACTTGCTTGAGTAGTTGACACTAGACCGAACAAAATCACATTAGATAATGAAAAGCTACACCAGAGCAAGTGATGCACAAACTGAGGCGTGAATCCACATATATATGCACCTGTTAATTCAAAGAAACAGAACATAACACAGAACACTTGCTTCCTGCTTTTTTTTTTGCCCCTTTAACTTCTCACCTCGTGAAATGTATCTGCAGATGCACTAGTACAACACAACTAATTTTCAACGAGAAGGAAAGTTATATGAAAGACGATAGCATTCTTTATACATGTAGACAGAAGACATACTTAAAAAGGCCCACTAGAAACCTTGGACGGTAAGAACTCATCCTAGTTTTGATGATTATAAGTAGCTTGCAGCTAAATTTTAAGATACTGCGAGCAACTATGAGACGAGTCAAGCGAGTTTAGATTAGACAATAAAAGCTGCAGATTCCAATTTAGAAACAAAGATTCGCAAATCCACGCACAAAAGAGAAATTTATATGATCATCCAAAACCAGAGACGCTACATCAGATATAATTCAATTCAGTTTACTACCTTTCCATAACCCCAAAACCAAAGACAAAAAATGTGCTCTT
This sequence comes from Moricandia arvensis, assembly GCA_905132765.1. NCBI lineage: Eukaryota > Viridiplantae > Streptophyta > Magnoliopsida > Brassicales > Brassicaceae > Moricandia > Moricandia arvensis. Next base: position 24,575 of record CAJHQP010006858.1, on the reverse strand, counting down.
TAACAAGATAGAGGGAGTCTTCATAAACTCAACTGCAAATTTTGGTATCTGGTATACACGTGTGTCAATCTGATCACCAAGAGCTCAAACCCCCCCCCCCCCCCCAAAAAATCATCAAGAATACCAAAAATTTCAACTCAAGATTTTCGAGTGTTAATAAGCTCTCTTTCTCTCACTCATCATCAGTGCCAAAATAGCGGTCTCCAAACTCGCCCATACCAGGAACAACTCTGAACTCGTTGTTTAAACCCTGTTCTATCTCAGATGTTACTATCTTGATTCTCGGAAACCTTTTGCACACCACATTTACTCCTTGAGGTGCCTGAACACACACACACACATTGTGACTCTGCTTAAGCTATAAAAGACAAGATGAAAAAGTTGGTTTTGGGGGTTCATGTGTTTCAACTTACAGATATGAGATTCAGAAATATAATGTTGGATTCAGGTACTCCTTTACTTATCAGCAGTCTTATCGCTTGCACCGCCGAGTTTCCTGCCCACACACACAAAACACAAGCTCTTGTTATATCTTGTCTTATGCAAAGTTAGTTAAGACCAGATGACTCTTCACAGAAAAAAATAATAAATCAGACCTGTCCCGAGGATTGGGTCCAGCAATAGCACATGCCTTTCCGAAATGTCCGAGGGTAGCTTCTCGTATATAAGCTGCTGTTTGCCATTTTGTTCAGACATTTTTCCAGAAATCATTATTTAGGACAAGTGATGGATGAACGCACAAACCTGCTGACCGTTGTCGCCTTCTCTGTGAATCAGAATCTTCCCAATCTTGATCCCTTTGCAGCACGCTCTCAAAGCATTCTCCATGCTCTCACCGCTTTGGTAAAAAGAGTTTCAGTTACAGAATCATTTATTTATATAGCATATGTGTTTCTTCACCTTCTGATAACTGAGACACCACACAGCTTCTTACAGAAGTCCACACCCGAATATACTGATCCTAAACTTACAGACAAAACCAAAAACAATAAGTCTATAATGTTACTCTGCACAAGATATAACGTTTTCCATAGAAGTGTTTCATTAGCTTGCCTGTGGGAGTGACCACTTGCTTTTCTGTAAAGGGAAGGTGCCCAAGGCCGTGCTCAACCACCTAGCAAGAAGACATTATCAGAACGCACATAGTAAAATAACATGTAACAGAAACCAAAGTTTTGCTCCCACCAAACGAATCAATCGATCAGAGTAGAAGATGAAGTCATGCTTTGTTGTTTTGGAGTCTCTGATTAGAGTGTGCATCCCACGTATCTGCAAAATAAAGGAATCAGCCTTCTGTGTCATTAAACAGAAAAAAAGATTAGACGAGAAAGGAAGTAGTAGTAGTAAGTAAGAACCTGAAAAGTTGACTGAATGACATAAAGGTTAGGATATATTTTACAGAGATCATGTTGACCAAGCTTGGTGCGAATGTGTTGCACAATCAAATCAATAGCTACATGATTATCACCACCACGTGGAATTATTATATCTGCGTATTTCTTTGTTGGGAGTATGAAATCCTCAAATGCTGGCTTCACAAACTTTGAGTACTGTTACAATAAAGAGTTCTCCCAATCAATAACATTGAAGAAGAGTTCTATGCGGGAAAGCTCAAACGTAAGAAGGTTCTAAGCAGCTATTTGGAACCTGGTCAAGAACAGTCGCTATATCTCTGCCCTTCTCAACAGTGTCCCGTTTAATCCTTCTTGCTAAACGCACATCAGCATCTGCATTGACAACAATCTATTACCAACAGAGTATAGTATGTACACTTGCTACATGTAATGCACAAGTCCAGCGTCAAATATATGCTACAGATTTGGCTAGACTTGTGTAAACTGTTTAGGTATGGGAAAGACCTGCATCTACAAATATCTTCATGTTCATCAAATCACGCACACGAGGGTCATGGAAAATGAGTATCCCTTCTAGGATTATAACATCAGAAGGGTTCACCTGCAAATATAATAAACATAGAGGCATTAGTATTTGCATCTCTTATATAGGCAAAAACTAGAGAGCTAATCGCTTCATCATGAGTTCAATGTTGAGAAAAGAAAGCAAACTTTGAATGTGAGAGCCAGCAGCATGCATTTACCACCATTGAACCATATAAAGTAGAAGCTCCTTACCCTTCTTGGTGGGAAGACGTTGTTCTTGTAACTTTTGAAGTCGTAGTTGGGGATATCTACTGCTTGCCCTTTTCTTAACTTCGCCATGGAACACAATAGTTGCTCGGTATCGAAAGCATCTACAAGACAGGGAGCAAAATTCATACGCCAGATAGTTTGGTGATTCAAAAGGCTAAGCGACACAGATTCAGTATTGAGAGAGATGCAAACCAGGATGGTCAAAATTGTAATCATGAACTCTTGCAAGCTCCTCTTCATTTACATTATGGTAGAAAGAATCCTGCAAATTAAAGATCATCCTCAATCTATATGAGTACCAACAACTTGTGATCACTAATCAGAACTAAAAAACCTGATATGATTCACATGTCAAGTAAAAGAATGACCTGATTGACAACAACGGCTCTCTGATCATGAAGTTGCTGCATAATCATATCGCAGACAGTTGTTTTCCCGGATGCTGCTCCTCCAGCAACTCCTGCAACAAAAAAAGAAAACCAACATATCCTATTAAGATTCCAAACTATCTTTAAATCAGATAAAATATCAGCATCTCTCACCGATTACAAAAGGCTCTCCATGTAGTTCTTGGTCAGCTGTATGGTCTGATCTAGCAGAATCTAAATGAAACCCTGAGAAATGGACCTTGGTGGATGTTTCTATCGCATCAACAGCCAACTTTGAAGCCATTTTCCTACATCAAAAAAAAAAAAACAGTAAACGTTTTAAAATCACATGAAAACGCCTGTAAGGAACACAAAGCTACCACCTTTTTTGTTACAGAGTACACGAAGAACAAAAAGGAAGCCTACTTTTTTTGCTATCAGTCAAATATAAATTCATCAAAGAAAACAAAAAAAGAATCCAACTTTGTAGAGATTCGCCAAGTGCCAATGCCGTGATACCCATTTCCTCAAATCCCGTTTTCAAAGCAACAAAAAAGGACGAATCATTATCGACAAGATTTATCCTTAAAATGTAACGCTGATTCTAAACGGAAAGAAAACGATCGTTTTCCCGGTAAAAAAAAAAAAAGCCAAAAAGGGCAGAGATATGTAAGATCACATCCATGCAGAAACAAAAAAAACAGAACAAGATGAAATGTTCGGTGATTGAGATCATAGTAATCAATAACCGAACACTTTCACAAGAAGAAGAAGAAGAACAACAACAAAAAAACTCACGAAAAAAGGGATTCAATAAGCTTCGAGATCACCTATTGGCTAGGATCCCCAGTTTCAGATAAATAATCCAACCATAAATAGACAGAGAGACACGAGCATTGCCTGTTTAACTCAATGATGCACAGACAAATAGTTTTATGTGTGTGTGTATATATATAGTAACGTATATATATATATATATATATATATATATGTGGGTGTGTGGGTATATATATGTGGGTGTGTGGTGAGAGAGAGAGAGAGAGAGAGAGAGAGAAGGAAAGATGCAGCGGCGGAGACGGATTATTTGCGAAAACCAGGAAGTGGTTTCTTGCTCTTTACGATACTACCCTTCCCACTCCTCGCCTGTTTTGGGGCACTGGTTCAGTGCAGTGGCATTTCTTGTAAATTTACGCGTGCTCTCGTCCCTAAAGTGGAGAGAGTGATCGAGGATCCACGTCAGCTCCGACTCGGATGTGGGACCTACTACTTTCAGAGAATGGCAGTGATAGAGTGTGGTCGAATACAACGTAACTGTCCTCCGATATAAAATGTCTTTTTTGATTCCTTCAAAAAATGGAATTTATAGCTAGGTGTATTTAGATAATTTTATACTTTGGGTGCTCTTTTCAAAATTTTCAATAAATATGGGGGTAGTATAGTTATATTTGCAAACTGGTGGAAGTATTTGCGGAAGCGTAAGCCATGAAACGACGACGTTTATGCTCTTTGGTGGAGGCGGCCATGTTTTCGTCTTCAATTAGGTTAATCGTATCCGGACTTCACCGGACTCCAACCCTAAAATCGCCGGTTAATGCTCCAAGACTCTTCACCTCGGTGCCTAGATTCGTCCACTCAGATTCCACCAGTAGAGTAACCATGAGCAGCGTTGAGAAAACCGGATCGAGCTCGGGGGCGATGGAGAAGAATCGGGCGAGCAGGATAAAGGAGAAGCTGGAGAAGGAGCTGGAACCTGTGGAGTTAGTGATCGAGGATGTCTCGTACCAGCACGCGGGTCACGCGGGGATGAAAGGTAGAAGCACCGACGAAGAGACGCATTTCAATGTGAAGATCGTATCGAAGGGATTCGAAGGGATGAATCTGGTGAAGAGGCACAGGCTTGTGTACGATCTGCTCAGGGAGGAGCTGGATAGTGGACTACACGCGCTTTCCATCGTCTCCAAGACTCCCTCCGAGTCCACTCGCTAGAAAAATAACTCTGTTTCTTGTTTTAATAATTGATGGCTTAGTTTTGTTGTCAAAACCAACTCTTTTCGATTCAAAAGACAGACTTGAGTTTATGCCATCAAAGGGCTCCGTAGGCTTTGGGGTTTGATTGTTCATACGCTTGAGGGTGCTTTTGGATTGGTTGCTGATTGAACAAAATGCCACTTGTTTGATGAAATGATCTAGTCTTCATTGTTCATATCCTTGTTATGAGAATAAGAGGTGGAGAAGGTTGGTCCAGATTGTGACCATGACCAACCTTTCTTCAGTTTTGGTGATTGTACTATTTTCACACAAGGTGGAAGGGAAACAAGTGAAGGAACAAGAATCAAAGCTTCATCTTCACTAACCAACAGCGTTTGAAATTCACAATAAGAATCATCAGTTCACCACTGTTTGAATGTTCTAACGGCTTCAAATGGAGTTTCTCAGGGAAGGTTAGGAGGACAATGATGAGAGGATTGTAAAAGAAGCATGAGCATCCTCAAATTCTGGTTAAACACTCATATTGTACAAGTAATGGTTGCCTGAAAAGGAGATGAAACCTCTCTCCCTCCCCTCCCCCAATACATTACAGCTTCTGCAAGAGAATGTCTGTAATCCCTAACTCTCTGGTGATGTTTCTGCCACAAAGGCCAGAAGGTTGGTGAGACGCATTTAGACACTTAATAAGCTTATCCGACAAGGAGCCAATCACTACTATTCCCTTTTTCCTTTTTTTTTTTGTGACGTTACTATTTTAATATTTTCGAAACTAAATAACAACACTTTCCAAAAGTTTTAATCATTCATCACTCCCAATGGCTACGATCACAGAGCTCTCGAGGCTTATCAGAGATCATGGTGATGATGATGAAGTATGGATCACACACTATTCATCAAAACATCAGATACTTCTTGTCGGCGAAGGAGATTTCTCATTCTCCTGCAGCTTAGCCACTCGCTTCGGCTCTGCTTCCAATATCTGCGCTTCCTCTCTCGACTCATACGGTAACAACACTTCCTTTCCTTTACTGTCTCAGAGTTTCTTAGAGTTTTTCTCCCTTGAATTTGCTATGGCTGAGAGTCTAGGGTTTTTTATCTCACTTCCAGGCTTAAAGACTCCATGTTTTAAGTGGAAAACAATGTCTAGGGTAAACTAACTATATGTAGCTTTTAACTTGGATTCCCCCCTCTGTTCTGTGACACCTCTGGTGGTAATTTGAAGCAGATGATGTGGTCAGAAAGTATAAGAAGGGAAGATCAAACCTTGAAACTTTGAAGAGACTTGGAGCTTCCCTTTTACATGGAGTTCATGCAACCAAACTCCAACTACATCCTCATCTTAACTGCAGAAGATTTGACCGTATCATCTTCAACTTCCCCCACGCCGGTTTCCACGGCAAAGAGACTGACTCCTGTCTTATAAAGTAAGTCCATGTCTTCTCGCTGCTGCAACTTTGGGGACTTTGATTCTATCAGATGTTCTTTTTACTGTTTCTTGTAGGAAGCATAGAGAACTGGTGTTTGGATTTCTCCATAGTGCAAGCCGTATGGTCAGGGCTAATGGAGAAGTTCATATCTCTCACAAGAACAAACCACCTTTCTGTCACTGGAAGCTCGAGGAGCTCGCTAGCAAATGCTCTCTTGCGTTGACACAATGCGTGGCCTTTGAGAAGAGCGAGTACCCTGGTTATGAGAATAAGAGAGGAGATGGGACTAGATGTGACATGCCTTTTCTTTTGGGAGAGTGTAGTACTTTCAAGTTCAGAGTCTCTCGTGTGGCTAAAGAGATTTATGCTGAGAAGCTGAAATGGAGAGAGATGAAGGAACAAGAATCAAAGTGTCCCCAAGCACAAAAACAGCTACAAGGTGTTAGCCAAAGACCAGTACTTACATTTGGTCTCAGCTATCACCAGGACCATAACCTTAGGCAAGTACATGATCCTTTGGTTCCTTACCAAGAACATAGATGTTCACATTTTGAAGATGCTATTGCTAGCTCGATTCGAGCAACTCAAAGACCAGCAACGTTTAACCGTGCTCGGTTTCAAGGAAACTCAATGCAGCTAGACCCCCTCAGGTACACTGGAAGAAGCTCTCATGACTTTCCTTTTCAACCTAGTCACCATCCTCAAGAAGAACGATTCTTCCATGAATGCTCAAGCCGCTTTGATGGAGTTCCGCTTGATATTTATATCAGGAGAGTGCAAAGTACGTTAACAGAGACGAGCTTTCCTCATCTGTACACTGGAGAATCACCAGAAAGACGCCGTCAAGAACCATTCTTCCAACGCTCTAACCCTTTCAATGGAGTTTCTCACGAGATTTATAACGGAGAAGGACAAAGATCAATGGTAACAAGTCACAGCTTTCCTGGAGAATCACAAGAAGGAAACTTGACTAGGCAAAGCAACCTCAACATTTACCCTCCACGGCTCTGGTAAGTCATTGCTCTTTGCGCATATCATGACAACAAAAAATAGAAACAAAAATGGTAAAATCGATATGAATTTGTTTTTCTAGGTGAGTGAATCATCAAAGAACTTGTCAGGATAATTAACTATTGACAGCTCTCTCAAAACCACAATGATCTCAGTATGTAGATATGATAATTTGGTGTGAATGTATGTAAGTTGTTTTGGAGAATGTGTAGTGGAAATGGTGTTGAGAGTCTTGCAACTTGGCTTTGTCTTAAAAGAGAAATTCGCAGTGATCCGTCTCCTGTTACTTCCACACTAGGACAATAAGAGGTGCTTGTATTTTCACTTATATATTTTTACTATATGGAAAACTTACAAAACGATGTTTATAATTCAAGCTTAGCCGACAAGTTCAGTTTCATTGAATTAGAGAGTAATTGAAAAAAATAATGGAAGGTTCAAGCAAAATGCAACGAAGTTGATCATAGTAAAAAAAAATAAAATAAACAGAACTTGTAAGTAGGGGTTATTGGTTCTTGCATTTTAATGGATTTGAAAATCTAAATTAAATCAAGTGTTATTGGTTCTATGATTTTAAAATTCATATTAAAATCATGTGTTATTAGTTTCATGATTTATAAATTCTAATTTAAATTAGGTGTTATTCAATCATCCGAATTTACTAATGGATTTGATTTCATAACGGATTTGCATGGATTTCTTTGTTAAAAATACAAAGACTCAAATCCGAGGGAAAACCTCTGGATTTGTAAATACAAATACAAATTTATATGTTAGATTTGAAAATCAATATATTTTACATTGATTTGTAAATATTATATGAATTTCTAAATACTATAAAGTACATGAACCAATAACGCCTCCTAAATTTCAGGGAATCTGCTTATAGAATTGCTACGAAGAACATAGAATTGGTTGACAAAGAACTTTTCAATAATAGGATATATGAAATTTAATACTATTAAATGTACGCTCTTCGTCGTTAGTCGTTAGAATAGACATGACTCAATTCTATAAGATTTGTTTTTATTATCTAAAAAGGGAACATTCTTAGTGATAGCTTAAATAATATTGAATGTGTTGTATACAAATGAGGAATCTAGATATTTTACCATTCATTGCTTATGACCTGTATATAACCAGTAGAGGATAATACAATCAAATCCCAATATCGATTCAAGTATTAACCCTATCACACTTGGTTTCTCTCCCTTACTCAAAATCCCATATCGGAAAATCATATCCGGCGTTTTTTTGCCGGCAATACGATGAGGGTAAGTGCCGTTTTGTTTTCCTCTTCATTGAAACAACTTTCTTGCTTATGTTTTAAAAAACACAAGTTTCTAGCAAAACAAGATCAAACATTTCCATCCATTCCTGATATATATTTTTTTATGAATTCAATCTATAATTGTTTTGTTATAACATATGGTTAATTATTCAGCAAAGGATAGTTCTGAAGATGGATATGAGCGAGAGTGAGAAATCAATGAAGAAAGCTATGAAAATCGCATCTGGAGCTTCTGGTAAAAAAAAAAACATCTCTATATGGACTTCTTTTGCTATTAACTTGGAAGCCAAGTTAGGTCACTTTCACATGTGAAAATGGTTTCAGCAACTTTGTTTGTTTAACGCGGGTGCAGGTGTGAGATCTGTCTCGATCCAGGGACAGAACGATCAACTTGTTATAGTTGGAGAAGGGATTGATACGGCGGAGCTAACTCGTGAACTCCGGAAGAAGGTTTGTCACACCACCATCGTCACAGTTCAGGCCGCACCGCCACCGTCGCCGCCTCCGCAGCAGCAGCAGAAGCAGCCACAGCAGCCGTATCTAATGGACAGTGAGGTGGCTTCGGTGAGAAGATGCATGTGCGAGATACCGAACTCGGGTTACTGCGGGTTTTGTAGATCTATGCGTGAAACACCTTACCAGATGGTACCTTCGCCTTATCCACCACCTCCGGTGATGTACGGTGGTTACCGTGAAGATCCTGATAATTGCACTATCATGTGATGCATCAATCTTTCAACTCTTACTGTTTTTTTTTTTTTTGAGTTCTACTTTTTTTTTTAAAGAACCAACGAACACTATTGTTTTTTTTTTTTTGAACAAACACTATTGTTTTTTTAAATACTTAAATTCTTGTGTATATTCTCAGACGCGGGAATAGCGTGATCGTGTGAACAACCAATTGTTTATTTCCTTCTCTGAGCAACTCCAATATAAAAGATTGATTAACTGTCTTATATTCTAAGGAAACTGAATTGATTAAGAATCATTATCAAGAGCTGATATACTCCTAAGAGCAACTCCAACAATAGATCCACCAATAGAGATCTAAATCATTTTTTAAGTGAAAATAATGATACTAAAAATTTTAGATACTTTTTTAATTTTATCATCTCCAATGGTTGAATCCACAAAAGGTTCTAAATTTTAAAGTGAGAGGAGGACATATTTTTTTTTTCTCTTTTTGTTTAACCTTTCACCCTATGAGAAGGTGACACATTTTCTTAGATACAACTCTAAATATATCTACAATTAGATACAACTCTAACTATTTTTAATATTTTTCATTTAATTAAAACCCAATTAATTAGATAGATACATTTTTAGATGTGAGTTAGATACCCTTTGGAGATGGTCTAATGATCGTATATTGTATGGGCTGAGAATTAATACATAATATTGAGACCATCAAAAGGTTCAAAATCCATTAGTAATAGAGAACATCGGCTTCAATCTCGTTTAGAAATAGCATCTCAGCCCATAGGCCCAATTGTTTTCTGTTTCGCAGTTGCATATTTCCCGCCTTATTTTTAAGGCAGATTAGTCTTTTCCATTTCATTTTAAACAAAATTACTAAAAATAGAATTCTTCATCAACAAATAAACAAAATTTCCCTCTTGAACTTTGATTATTGTTTCGGAGGTTTCTTTCCCTTTTCAAATATAAATCTCTCTTTTCATTCTTATAATCATGATATCAAACCTAGTCAATAATCAAAGATGAAGCAGTTCTGGGGACTTCTCTTCATCTACATTCTTTTTCTCTCTTCTGTCAATGCTGATTCAAATCTTATTACCGATCTTTGCAAGCACTGTGATGAGCCAAAACTATGTCTCTCCAGCATACAAGCCCGTCTAGAGTCCGGGGAATTTGCAGCCACCACCAACCAGATAGAGATCATAGCTATCTCCGCCGCCTCAGCTAATGCCTCCTCCACTTCTACCTATATCAAACAAATGCTTAGCCGCGAGGATCTGGAGCCAGCAACGGAGGCCACTCTCGAAGACTGTCAAAAGAATTACCAAGACGCGGTGGAGAATCTCGACGACTCAATATCCTCTATGCTCGCTAACGCACATGCTGATGTCGATGTATGGATGCACGCGGCGATCAGCGCCATTGAGCCATGTAGTAATGAGTTGGAGTCAGGCGCTGGGAACGATAAGGAGCTTTCCCAGAGGAACATAGTTTTTCTCAAGCTATGCAGAAACGCTTTGGTGATTAACAATATGTTAACTTGAGATTTAACTCCCATCATTTGAATATTAATGTCTATTACTTTCCTGTTCGTTTTGCTCTTTTGTCGACATTTTGTTGTGTTGATTAATATGAAATTCACTGCATGAAATAAAAGCATCAAAAAATATATTCTTTTTCATAGTTTCATGATCAAAGACAGTGTCAATTTTCAAGAGTGAAATACATTTTTTTGGACATGTTACAAAATCCAGCCCAAATGAACACTAATCACTGGGCCCAAATTGTGATACATATAATTGGGTTCATAATGTTGGTTAATAGGGTTCAAAGTAAATCCAAACCCTACTATTATTGACTTAATCTATACCGGTTTTCATTTGGATTGTTTATAACCATGTTTATTATATTTTCAAAAGCACATATATTCAGTTTCTGTCAATGTATTTGGTTAAACTAAGATGAAACCAAATAAATCCGGTTTATTTAGTTGAAACTCCCCTGCCTTCAATATAAAAGAATATTCAAAGACACTATGATTAGACGATGTAGAAAAATGTGTAAAAGCAAAGCAATGGTGGGTAGCTGAGATCCAGTAAAAATGAAACCAATGGTGGAGATCTACTCGACCCATCATGCTATTTTTTCTAGTCAAATTGTTACACCAAACTCCAACTCCATGTTGACCTATACCATATCCATAAATAACAACGTAACCAATGCAATTAGTATCTTGATTGTCAATATCAACCCAATATTTCAATTTTTAAAAAATAAATTAAGGTGAACTAGAATAACCAAGTGTCAAGTTTGGAGATACAATAATTAAGACTCATGATTAGGATATTTTTCGGAAATATACGGTCACGATCAATTTGTACATATGATTTCAAGAGGTTGCTTGTAAGATAGGGTGATCTACAGATTCTAGATTCAATGTCCCTGAAAATGACAAAACGCAGATACCTTTCTTCACCACTTGGACGAATTATATATGCACACCTCTTCTCAGCTTTAGTTATTTATTTCCTAAATAATTATTTTTTCCTTGCTATTCATCACTCTAAAAAAAGTATTTCACATTGTTATACGTTTATCAAATAACCTATGGGTATTAAGAAATAATAAAGCTTCAAAGTCGAATGTTATTATATATAAATACGTGAACTAATTCAAACAATTTGCACATCAAGGATGAGATCATAAGAGAAAACTTGCACTCTTGAAATCGAATTCAAGATTCCACTAAGACCCCACCATTTTGTTGCCTTTCTTCTTAACAATGATAGAATCTTGCTTTCTCTCTATCAATCAACTTGATTATACTTTAACCCCCCCCCCCCCCCCCCAAAAAAAAACTTGATTATAGTAATCATACTCCGGTATTCAAGAATATGCAATCAGAGAACACTCTTCTACTCTTTTTTTCAAAACTTCTAAACATGATTAGCTAATGGGTAATGGTTAGATAAGAATCTGAATTTTACTGAGCCCACAATCAAAGTTTGGAGATGGCCATGGACAATAATAACATTGATATGCATATTTGATATCACTATTATTTTTAAAAATCAAGTTGAAGGTTCCGATGAAGTTGTAAATTCCGAAGGAATGGGCAAAAAGGAACCAAGTTGATAGAGAATGCACGCAAATCTATGTGGGAGCTAAAAAGAACACTTCACATTAATCTAATACTATATGTCGATAATCTAATACTATATATCTTCTTTATTACGCATATTCACTTAATACATAATTACATATCCATAAACTAATTGAAAAGTAGATTTGCCTACCTTGGAAGCACACAAATATTCCAATTGCTTCTATGGCACTCCATTGTTATCCTCACAAATCTATTGGATTAGATTTGTTAACCATTGATAACTATCTACTTTAAGATTCATAATAAACCAAGATCTTCCTATGTAAACAATCACTATCAAGTTATTATTCTACAATAACACCAAAAAATATTATGCATAACATGAGATCAATTTATAATCCTAGCGGATAAAACCTAAACCATATGCAACCCAATAAATGTTGAAATGTCTATTAGTAACTAAAGTCTGAAATTAGTTGGAAGAGAAGACTAAAAGACTCCAATAAGAGAGACACACGCCCCATAAGAGTGGGGCCAGTGGTGAGTAATAAGGCCAAGTGTTAAGGAACATATAGAACCAAACACACTTTACTCTTCTTCCCTGTCTCTCTCTTTCAAATGACGTAAAAGCAAAGCACAGACTTTGCTTCCCCCTAAGAATTACCAATCCAAGAAACGCTAATGATTCCTCCATTCCATTAAGCAATTCATCTCCCTAAACCCCCATATCTCTCTCTCTTTGATTCTCTTCTTGACTTTGCACTTGCGTATACATATACTATTTGTATGGTAAGAAGAAGAGGAGAAGAAGAGAGCAAACCTGGGAAAGTCAGGGGAGAATCTGCTGGAGGGATTGTTGGATTGCATCCATGACATCTCTGCAGCTCTTGCTTTCTCTAGGATGACTGATTCAGCTTACAGAGTAGACACCATCTCCAGGCTCGCCCAATGGCGTATCCACAACCTCTCTTCCTCCACTTACCGCAAGTCCGATCCTTTCAAGATGGGTCTTTGGAACTGGTATCTCTCTTCCCTCTCCCTTCTTTTTTACTCACCTGATCAACTATAATGATCTGACATGATGATGATGAGTGGACAAAAAGTGGACACACCTTTTTTTTTTTGTAGTTGATGTGTTTGGTGATGAATGATTTTGACACTAACACTATGGTGGTTTTTGATTTGAAGGCATTTGTCTGTGGAGAAAAGCAAGATGCTATTAAATGTTAAGTTGTATCCAGAAGTATCCAACCTTTCCAGAGTAAACCCACCTGTTGCTTCCTTTGTTCTTCGTGTTGTCTCTTCTACTGGTGAGAGGAAAGCCTTTTCTCATCCAGGTATAGACAAGATCTTGCTTGTAACTCGATAGTTTCCTCTGCTTTTGTTTCTGTACAATCACAAATTAAAATACTGTTTATGTAATGATTTACTCGAATGCAGAAGTACTAGATAAGAGGATCAAGACAAACGAAGATTTTCTTTGGACCATTGAAGAGCCCTTGACTGGGAAAATCACCATCGACGTTGAGTTTCTTGACCTGAAGGTTCTGTCTCAAGATGTAAGTATGCCTCATCACTTCAAGATATGTTACTTAGAAACTGACATGACCTTGTTTTTCTTATTGATACTTACCTGGACTGGCAGAGTGGAGAGTTTTACTCCATCTGGGCAGACGGTTCAACACAAAACCAATCTGAAGTTACAGCAGTAACATCCCTAGGACGTATGTTGACAGAAAGCATTTACACCGACATAACGATCAATGCCTCTGATGGAAGCATTGGAGCACACCGAGCTGTTCTTGCTGCCCGTTCACCTGTTTTCCGCAGCATGTTTCTACATGACCTGAAAGAGAAAGAACTATCAGCCATAAACATACCTGACATGCCGCTCGATGCTTGCCAAGCATTCCTCAGTTATATCTACGGCAATATCCAGAACGAAGACTTTCTAACGCACAGGTTGGCGCTTCTACAAGCAGCTGATAAATATGATATTGCAGATCTAAAAGACGCGTGCCACCTGAGTCTTGTAGACGATATAGACACAAAGAATGTACTCGAGAGGCTGCAGAACGCTTACCTCTATCAGTTGCCTGAACTGAAATCTAGCTGCATGAGGTATCTTGTGAAGTTTGGGAAGATATTTGAGATCCGTGAGGAGTTCAACATATTCATGCAATGCGCAGACAGAGATTTGATATCTGAAGTCTTCCATGAAGTACTCAGTACATGGAAAGGGTTTTAGGACATGGGTATGTGTGTGGTATTGGTATGCAAGAACATTTATTTATGGACTCAATTTGTTTTTGGTGCAGAAAGATTTGTTGGTCTTTTATGTACAGATTACAAAGTATGGGATTGATCATTGATGGTGGGGTTTTAACTCAAAACCTCCACAACAAGTATTGTCCTTGCAACGGTTAAAACAACAGCATGTAAATTCATGATTTGATTGAATGCAAACTTGAAGTTTGAAACGATGACATATAACACTAAATTACTTTTATGAGTGTTTACTAGTAAAATTTGAAATCATGTTGCAGCAAACACAGTAGGTTCATGATTCTGAGTAGAAATTGTAGAGAATATCAGGCAAAGAGATAAAAAAAAGAGGTGCTTTTGATCAACACTTATTTCATCAGTACAATACTACTAGTATTGACATGAGACTAGTAGTACTGTATTGATGAAAGGCTTATTCTAAACTTAAGCCACGCTAAAGAGCTAAATAGCAAATCCTCCCATAGTCCCATATATAGTGGTAACAGTTTCATCATAGGAGCAATGGAACAGAAGCAATGAAGTCATTCCAGTTCCAGAGAAGCAAACTAGTACTGTATCAAAAGAGGAAGATAGACACCTGTTTCTACTCTAGAAGCACAAGAATGTGAGCTTGAACTTTAAATCGTTGACCTAGAACACTTCTTGTTATCAGTTTGATGTCTTTCTAGTAAAATTTGAAATGACAAAGTGTGTTCATGAATATGAGTAGCAAGTGAAGGGGATCTGAGGCCAAGCCAAAGAAAGGCTTATTCTAAACACAGGCCAAGCCAAAGAAGTAATAAACAAATCGTCCATGTATCAAATGCCATATAAGTGAGATTCCAGATTCCGTTGGGAAAATCAGACATATAAATGAAAACAAGAGTAAGCAAACACAACAACAACACACTACTCAAGTTCTTTGAGAATCAGACCAATAAAATAATGGACACGCAAATATAGTGTTCAAGGAAGCAAAGAGAGCAGAGAAGACTTACATTTCCGATCGAGAGAGAGGAGGGACCTATGCTCACCACCCGAGAGAGAGAGAGAGAGAGAGAGAGAGAGGGAATCTCTCTTCCGCAGCGAAGAATATTACTTTCTATTTTCAAATCATACGCTCTACTAATGGGTCTTTGGGCCCAATAACAAATATCATAATGGACATTTAGTTTAAACAAGTAGATATGGCAGAGGCTACTGAGATTGCCGGCCATTCAGTCTTTAACTGAACCCAAGGCAATGCCTGCTAAGCCAACTTCAATGTCTGATGGCAAGTTTCAGTTCAGGAAGGTATCCGTCCCACCTAATCAATAACCGCTACTCTTCTCTCGATAAAGCTTTGGTTAGATATAAAGAAACTTAGCCTAGCCTGGCATTTTACCAGGATTCAAAAACTTGAACTGAAACTGACCCACAAAAACCAGTTTGGATTGG
The DNA here is from genome assembly GCA_905132765.1 of Moricandia arvensis. NCBI lineage: Eukaryota > Viridiplantae > Streptophyta > Magnoliopsida > Brassicales > Brassicaceae > Moricandia > Moricandia arvensis. The sequence goes on along the minus strand of CAJHQP010006858.1, from coordinate 8,835 downwards.
GTATGACTAATGTCATTTTCTTCCATTGATCTTGTTATGGAGGATCCGTGGACCCGAGACCTGATTCGATTTGAGATTCGATGGGTACCCGAAATACTTGAGACTGTGAATATATGAGTGTTTTAGTATATCTTTGGTATTATGAATATTTTTTTAAAAAAATTGGGTTTGGGTTTTGCAGGTACAGTTTTGGATTTTAGATAAAATTTTAGATTTTCAAAAATATAATCTGGATAATCGGATAAAATTTTAAGTATTTTTATGTCTTGAATTTTGGATAAAATTTTGGATATTTTTGAATATTTAAATATTTTAGGGTTTTTCTTTTATGTTTTAGGATATTATTTTGGGCTAGATCAAACCCGACTAAAATCCGACAAAATCCGAACGAACTCGAATCAATAAATTCTAGTTACTCTATTGGGTCTAAATATCTAAGACCCGAAGAAATCTAAGATCCAAAAAACCCAGACTTGACAAAATCCGATCCAAATTCTACCTGAAGATCCTAATGCCCATACCTAAAGAAACCATAATATTAAAACTCGTACTTGTCAACAATCTACAAGAACAAAAATTATTGTTAAAGTTCTCTAAGAAAATATTGAATTCATCTTGCATGCACCAGTACAATACACTAGCCAAAGTGCTAGTTTCAGAGAGAATAAATGCATTAACATTTGTACCCTTTTAACACTAAACTCTGCATGCGCTATTTTTCTCTAAAAAGGAACAAAGTTGACTGGACTGTTAAAATTGTGTGTACTATTTAACACTACTGGTCAAGGGATGGGCACGGAGGATATTCAGAATTTTAAGATTATCCGTGATTCATTCCACTCCTATGTGGATAGTTGGTTTTTCGATTCGATCTGTAACGTTTTGGATATTTGGTGTTCTCAATATCCGGAAAAATCAATATTTTTTACCGGATATCCAATTCGATCCGTAAAAAAAATTGAAAAATAAAATAAAAGAAAATTTTACTATAAAATAATATTTTCACTACATTTAAAAAAAAACTAGATACTTTAAAATTTTAAGAACTAAATAATTAATTTAGTGAATAAAAATATTATAAGACTTTTGGAAATTATATATATAATATATATATATATATAATGAATTAAATCGAATATCCATTTTAAAAATAATGAGTATTTGTGATTTGCTTCGTCTTTGATAAATACTGAATTTTAGTATTTGCATTGATTCGTAATTTTACAGCTATCCAGATTTTTTGGATCGAATCAAAACGAATAATAAATCAAATCAAAATTTACGGGTATTACCCTTAGTGGTGGTCAAGTGTTTATAGCTTCCTAGAGATGATGTCGTGTCAGGAATGAACTTTGTTTACATGAGAATCCGTACAAATTTATGGTCTCACACACAAACAGACTGTTGGCAAAAAAGATAATCCTGATTAGGCTTGTCTTGTCTTATATCATGCAAGTAAATAATGACACAAAAAACCACACAATAATGCATGTAAATATAGGCTGTTGCTTGAGATACAAGGAGTAGCCCGATGCTCTAACTGTTATAGTTAGTATGTGAATATGTTTACAGTGGGACAAGGACAATAATAGAAAAATGCTCTGTTTACATAAACATCACTGATATATGATTAATGATCAAATCACAATAACAAACATTCCAAACTAGAAAAAAGACAATCTAAGATTAAGAAATACAAGAGACCAAATCCGTCCATTCAAACGCAAACTGAACGGCTAAATTGGAATAATGCCTTCTCAGCTAAAATATGTTCGGAGGAGGTATGAAACCGTAAGCACGGCGACTACCGCCACTGCAGGTTAATCTCGGTGAGTAGTGTCGTGAATCTTGTGGAATCCATTTTTGAATACACCAAAACCAAAGACCAAACCAATGGCGACCACCACCAAAACCAAGCATGTGCATAACATGCAAATCCTTCCACAACACATCTTTCTTTGTCTTCTTCTTTCTATATATGGTCACTGCGATTGTTTTACTTTTTTTATAATATTCTTCTTCTAGACCCTAATTTTTCTTTTAAGACAAAATTATCCAAGTGTTTGTGATTAGTAAAAGAAAATTGTTTTATCGAAATGGAATCATATATAGTTCGAATTCAATTATATAAAACATGAGAAAAAGGTTTCTTAATGCGTTCTGAGAAACCAAAAGAAATGATTATTGTCTAGAAGAAGTGAAAAACAAATCGTGTATTCTTTTGAAAAATGTGTTCATAAAACTATTTAAATTAAATGATTAAACTTTGCTTGTCATCTTGACATACCACGTTCAAATTCCATAAGAAAAGGAAAAGAGAAAGAGAGTCCCAATAAACACATCTTTATATCTAATAATAGATGCATAAACCAAGAGAAATACTCCAAATTAGTTGTATTAGTGTTGTTCGTTTGGCAGACGCAGCTTCCTATGGCTGCGGTTGCGGCAATTTTTTTTTTATAAATTTTGTCCGTTTCATTGACGCGGTTACCTGCATCCAGACGCTGCGTATGAACGTTGTGTCTGATGTTCATAAAATTTGAACACTAAAAAAATTAGCGGTTGAGTCAAGAAATCTTCATCTATGGTTGTGTCATGCGTCTGGGTCTATGAAACAAACAACAACAATTTGCGTTTGACGCAGTCGCAGACACATGAAGCTGCGTTTGCCAAACGAACAACACATGTTGATCTTAATTCTTTTATGTAACTAATATAATTTTTAATGTATATGATATTATAAAGAGATGCCAAACTGTTTTTTTTTTTTGTTTGGGCTAAACTGTCATATTAATGATTTTAAAGATCTTACAATAGCAAATTTTTAGTTCTGTTTGATCCCGGTATAAGTTAAAAAAAAAACAAAGTGAAACAAGCAAAATACCAGGCTTATGTAACACCTAAATCAACCAAATGGACAAAAGATTCTTGAAAAGCTTCCTATGTCTTCTTGATAATGTTTGACATAAGTACGGACTATATATATATATGCTAAAATCATAAGTAACCCACGATTTTGTGTTTAACATTCCATGCTTTCGTTTTCTTTAAAATTAATTGCAAGTGCAACTTATAAAGTGTGGATGATTAACCTTTAATTTCTTGGTTAGATTCTGATAACACTTTCATTTATTGAACATATTCTTCTCCGGATAATGGTTTAGCAGAAGTAGATCGATGCATGAACAAGAAAAATGAGTGACCACACACACACACACATAAAAATGAATCTAGTCTTTCTTTGTCTTGAAGTTATTTTCCCGACACAAGGATCCATATCGGTTGGTTACTGTGGCATTGGTAATAGATGTGTGACCTCTTATTCTTATAGCAGTACCGTCCACTGGTCGTGCATGTGATGGTCCCAGTCTGCTCTTTTAGATCTGCGCCGCTCTATTAATTATAACTGACACCACAAGTAGATATATTTTCCTTATTTTAAATTTACTAACATGAGTAGTTGTTTTTCGTCAAAAATAAAATAAAATAGTAACTGTTCTTCGCCTTTAATTTTCCCAAAAGATGAACACATGCATAAGTTTTACAAGTTATTTTGATGGTAATTGTCAAACCGAAAACAGTAAACATCGTTTTCAACACGGATTACACAGTCAGCAATCATATCCGATCATGAAACAATATGAGCGTCATTACATTTACGTATACGTTAGCTATATGATTATCATTTCTTCCTTAAATAAAACATGTTTCAGATGACTGAAAAAAGAGAAGAAAGTAGAAACTAAAAAACATTTATAATTTTAACGCATTTCAGACCCGCTAAAAATAAATACATATCAGTTAGAAAAAAAAATATCAGCACATATGAATACGATTAGTACAGTAGTAAATGGCTAGGTAAAAACAAAAAAACAAAACAAATTTGATTAAGTTGATATGGACACGTCATCATTTACGTTCTATAAATACATTTTGATAAGCTTCTCTTGTTCAATTCAACAAACTCGCGAGTCTCGAGGTTTCATCATTTTTCTTCGATTGATTCTTTTTTTTCCCATTAGTAGCAACAATGACCGTTGGTACGGGAATCGGCGTCAACAACTCCGACTTGGTGGTATTAGGTCACCGTGTTCTTCGCGACGTGCCGGAGAATGTGTTGGTCACTCCTGCTTCAGGGAACGCTTTGATCGACGGCGCGTTCATCGGCGTCTCGTCGGACCAAACCGGAAGCCGCCGTGTCTTCCCCTTAGGGAAACTCGAGTACTATTCTCTTCTTCTCCATTTCCTTAAATGTCAGCATTGTGCCAATGATGAATGCTTCGATTGACTATAACGCATTTTGGTAGCAGGAAACGAATCAGGGTTTGATTAGTTATCTGTTTCTTGTGAGAATCGGTTTCATTTTAGGGTTTTTTTTATTTGTGTGCAGAGACTTGAGGTTTATGTGTGTGTTCCGATTCAAACTATGGTGGATGACGCAGAGAATGGGGACTCACGGGAAAGAGATTCCTTTCGAGACTCAGTTTCTAATCGTAGAAGCTCACCAAGGTTCTGATTTGGAAGGAGATCTACCTGCCTCCTACGTTGTGTTCTTGCCCATCCTCGAAGGAGATTTTCGAGCTGTTCTTCAAGGGAACCAATCCAATGAGCTTGAGATTTGTCTCGAAAGCGGTAACTTTAATATTAGTACTTACACAATGCTAGATTTTGAGTTGGAATTTTGTTTAGATGTGTGTGGTTTTTGTGGTTAGGTGATCCAACCGTGGACCAATTCAAGGGGGATCATTTGGTTTTCATGGCTGCTGGGTCTGACCCTTTTGATGTCATCACCAAAGCTGTCAAGTCTGTAACTTTTCTTCACCTCAGATTCTTTATTTTCTTTTTGTATTGAGAATTTTAGTGTTAAGAAGAATCTCTGTCTTTCAATGATTTATGTAGGGCTGTTGAACAGCATCTTCAGACATTTTCACACCGCGAGAGAAAGAAAGTAAGGAAACCCATCTCTACATCAATTTTCTCAGATACTATTCACATTAATCTCCCCTATTTTGGTTGGTGTTCAGATGCCAGATATGTTGAACTGGTTCGGTTGGTGTACATGGGATGCATTCTACACCAATGTCACAGCCAGTGACGTCAAGCAAGGTCTTCTAAGGTACCTACGAGTCTCTCTCTGACTCAGAAGCTCACATGCATTCTTTCTTCTTCTTTTTTCACAACAAGTAAGCTGCTGCGACTTAAACAAACCTGCAACCTTTCTCTGCAGCCTTGAAGCCGGTGGGATTCCCCCGAAATTTGTAATAATTGATGATGGATGGCAATCTGTTGGCATGGATGAGACCGGTGTTGAATTTAACGCTGATAATGCTGCCAAGTAAGCTCTATTTTCAAGAATATACATGATTTGATGATAAGCAAACCCACCTAAATAACACCTTTGCGTGGTTTGGTAGTGATTTGAGTGTATGACTCTTTCGTGAGTTGAAATTCATAAATCATGAATTTAAAGTCAATAGTCAATGGTAACAGTGTTACAGTTCTTGTATTAATGTATGTGACAGTATAATATTTTGTCTGGCTAATAATAGCTATTCTTTATCTTGCTTCTTCAGTTTCGCCAACAGATTAACACACATCAAGGAGAATTACAAGTTTCAGAAGGATGGGAGAGAGGGCCACCGAGTGGAGGACCCTGCATTGAGTCTTAGACATGTTATCACAGACATTAAGAGTAACAACTCGCTCAAGTATGTTTATGTTTGGCATGCGCTAACAGGGTATTGGGGAGGAGTCAAACCGGGTGTTTCGGGTATGGAGCATTATGAGTCAAAGGTCTCTTATCCAGTTTCTTCACCAGGAGTTATGTCCAACCAGAATTGTGAATCTCTAGACAACATAACTAAGAATGGACTCGGTTTAGTGAATCCTGAGAAAGTCTTTAGCTTCTACAACGACCTTCACTCATACCTTGCATCCGTTGGGATCGATGGTGTCAAAGTCGACGTCCAAAATATTCTGGAAACTCTTGGAGCTGGACATGGTGGTCGGGTCAAACTTGCAAAGAAGTATCACCATGCTTTGGAAGCCTCCATTTCAAGGAACTTCCCTGACAATGGTATTATATCTTGCATGAGCCATAACACAGATGGTCTCTACAGGTGAAACATCTAAGACCTAGAAAGTTATCCTTCCTGGATTTGATCTAGAATAATCTCAATTCAGTATGATTTTATTCTTATATAATGATATTCAGCGCAAAAAAGACGGCTGTTATAAGGGCATCAGACGATTTCTGGCCTAGAGATCCTGCCTCCCACACCATCCACATTGCTTCTGTTGCATATAACACACTTTTCCTTGGCGAATTTATGCAGCCGGATTGGGACATGTTCCATGTACGTTAAATTTTATGCAACATTTAACATTTATTACGTGCTTTCCAACTTTGTGAGATGATAAATCTAATTCAATGTGTCTCACTGCAGAGTGTGCATCCGATGGCTGAATATCATGCAGCAGCTCGAGCGGTTGGTGGATGTGCCATTTATGTCAGGTAAATCATAAGATTCAATAACAAAATACCATATGGTAAAATAGGCTGCAAGTAACTCAAACTTTGTTAACAGCGACAAACCAGGACAACATGACTTCAACCTCTTAAGGAAGCTAGTCCTTCCAGACGGTTCCATCCTCAGGGCAAAGCTTCCGGGAAGACCAACCAGTGATTGCTTCTTTAGCGATCCAGTCAGAGACAATAAAAGGTATATATATCTAATTTTCCTCCTTTCCCAGTGAAGAAATGCTTCAATCTTTTTATGAGGATAGAAAAAAGAAGTGAATAGTCTTCTAAGAGTAGTGTTGTTGTTGATGATGACTTTGGCAAGTCTTATGAAAATATGGAACCTGAACGAATTCACCGGAGTTATTGGAGTGTTCAACTGCCAAGGAGCCGGGTGGTGTAAGAAGGAGAAGAGATACATGATCCATGACCAACAACCTGGAACCATATCTGGTTATATCCGAGCCAATGATGTTCATTACCTCCATAAAGTAGCAGACTTCGAATGGACAGGCGACTCCGTCGTCTATTCCCATCTCAGAGGTACACAAACTCAACAATCAGTCTTAAATTCTCTGATTTCTTTTTGTCAAACAATTCATCTTATTTGGTTTCATGTGTGTTTTACGTTATCCAGGTGAATTAGTGTATCTCCCCAAAGATACATCTTTAGCTATCACATTGAGATCACGTGAGTATGAAGTTTTCACGGTGGTTCCGGTGAAAGTATTTTCGGACGGAACTAAGTTTGCGCCGGTGGGGCTTATTGAGATGTTTAATTCTGGAGGAGCTATTGTGAGTTTAAGATACGATGATGATGGGACTAATTGTGTGGTCAAGATGAAACTCAGAGGTAGTGGTTTGGTTGGAGTATACTCGTCTGTTGGACGACCACAGAGTGTTACGGTGGATTCTAACGATGTGGAGTACCGATGTGATGGGGAATCCGGTTTGGTAACATTTACATTAGGAGTGCCTGAGAAAGAATTGTATCTTTGGGACGTGGTCATCCAGCTTTGATGTACTTGCTCGCTCTTCTCATTATTTATTGGTTTTACTGTATCGATTCATATTGTAATGTATTGGTGTATATTAACCTGTATCGGGCATCTCCAATGAAAAGGGGTTGGGTAAAGAGGGTTTTGTAATTGGGTCTCTCTTCTTTCCGGCTATCTTGTCGATGCCATATGTATCTGTTTGTTTCTTATGAAGATCTTGCAGTATTAACTTGCGGAGTTTACGAGTTTCACTTGTGGTGTTGTGATTTTGCTTATCAATCTGTGACAGGGTGCTTCGGTCTCAGTGGAAGATAACAATATCTTTTATCAGTGTCATCTTGCTTCCTATAGTTGGGAATGCAGCCGAGCATGCAGGTGCTATTATGCTTGCCATGAAAGACAAGCTGGTAAGCAGACTTAAGTCTCTTGCATGCATTCTCTTGTCTTTGCTTTCTATATCTTTTAGGTTCTAATTTGATTGTTTCCTCTACTTTTGCCCGGATTGGATTTCGGTTCCTCTCTGTGTGGTCATTAGTTGGATGATGGGGTGAACAAATGGATCTGATTTTCCAGCTATTTGAGACAAGCTACACTCTTCATAACTGTTATAGTTGTAGCTTTCTTTCTCCAGGTGCGTTTAATAATTAGTCTTGAAGCTATGATTTATGAAACCAATCCTGATCAGTTGGTCTCATGAAGTTGTCAAAACGTGTGTGTGTGTGTGAATGTTGTTATGTAGGAAGGGACATCTAATTACTTTTAAAGGATTGATGCTCATTCGCAGGTATCTGATAGTCGCTGCTAGTTTCTTTGTACACCAAGATCTTGATCCTGATCAAGGTTAATGTTGGTATTGCTATTTCTTCCATCATGGTTAATGTTTAACAACAAAACCAATGTTTCATACTGTCTGTGAATGGTTTCTGTGATGTTGTTTCTTGATAGATGTAAACAGTGATCATCATTAAACTCATATGTAGTAGTAAAGTGACATAGAGATGTCAAAGCAGAACATACCAAAAACTAGTTTTGGTTGTGTGTAAAATTGTTTTTTTTTTTAAAAGGAGGGCTCACGTGGTTTTCATCGAAACAAAACGACGAGAAGCTACACTCGTCAATGGCAAAAAATGAGCTGTGAGCATGTCGATCATTTTCCATACCTCCAAAAATATATATACGGATTCTGGGTCCCGTGGGGGAAATAGGCCATAGGCAGAAAGAACTAAAACCACACGTCGTTTTTTTGAGACTTGTCCTTTAATAATATCTTTGGCTCTTCTAACGGTAAAAAATATGCAACAAAAGAAACTATAGTAG